>JAULBY010025873.1:0-17100 GCA_032358315.1 Ophiocytium majus | reverse complement strand
TGCCCTCTAACATTAGTTTGCGTTGTTCTTTTTTATATTTGGTATTATGTAATGCGCTTACATCAATCTTTACTTCTTCCAATGGAATAGGATGAGTAGGAGGATGATAGCAACTATGTGTTCTACCTGTAGGAATATGAATACTTACATTATACCACTTAGCTAAACAAAAGCTTGGGCTTACTTTGTTAAGTTCTTTTAGTACTTGTTCAGATGAGTTTTGATATAAGCTTTGAAACTTGCCATCAACTTTGCTAACTTCATCGCCTTTTATATTTTCACTCATATTACCAGCCTTCAATCTTACGAATAACTTCCATTTCAGTAACTAATGGTCCTAAATTTCTAGAGTCTGCTTTATAATGACGTTTGAAGAACTTGCTTTGTCCTCCATCAAAGTGATGCATAGGTAGTCCCAATTTGTCTTGTAGTGAAGCTCCAAGCAATGCTGATTCACGATCAGGCTCTCTATGCGAATGTTCTTCCCATAGTACTGTATAGTTATCAAACCATTGAACGTTAGTAGGATCCCACTCGGTGAGCATGGTCATGTATGTACCTAGTCGTGCGCCATAAATAGCCCAGTCGCCGTACTCTACATCACGACCTATGTTATGCCAGATCGTTAGATTGTTGAGATTACGTGTTGCTACAGTTTCTTTGAATTGGTCGACTGATGGTTTCGCTCCTCGGTCGAGCACCATTTTGACTCCTTCTCGGAAACCAGCACGCCACGCTTGAAACGGAGTATAATTAGGATAAGTAGTAGAGTAACAATCATGCATTGCCCAATATAAGTTGTCTTTGCTGTCTAAACAAAAGTCAGCTATTCGTGAAACATCACCTTCATTTTGATGCTCATGTGTTTTCATTTCACGCACATAAGTTTTTGTCCATGAACTCATGCCGCCATTGCCATAGCGTAGTCCATTGATACTATTAACTGCCTTCCAACGAAACTGTGCTTTACGGAAGGTTTCATCCTTATCAGTAAAATCTAACTGAATGTTGAAGAAGCTTTCTTCTGGCATATTGTCGCCGTCAATCAATATAAAGCGTTCTGTATCACTTGCTTCACCTGCGGCTTTGTGTGCCGCATCACTACCTTTAACATTGTCAACACGTTTAGCCCATGGCACCATGTTCTTAATCTTAAGCCAAAATTCTTCTTTCTGTGGTTCATCATAGCTAAGATAGATACAATCTAAATCTGCTACATCTACGATATTATCCAAGTTCATATGTTATTAATTTCCATTTATTAGTTTCACCATCATACATTTCATCTACTACAATACTGATATCTTCACTAGCGCAAGATATACCTTCAGTATTTGATATTAGTTTGGATACAACTGCACCAGAATCTACTGATGCGATTTTACCATCAACTATTCTAATATCCGGACGTCCTTGTGCAAATGTATTAGCATCAATAACTATGTATTTACCTTCAGGTTTGTCACATGTATAAAACAACACCTTACCTTTATCATCATAATACAATCTAAACTCAGGTTTGATGATAGGTGGTGCTTCCCAAATTAATATGTGTTCCATTTGTAGCTTTCTAATATTATATCACTAAATGATTTCACATGATAGTGTAACGGGTATAATTGTGGGTAGGAATTTATTCTGATAGTATCGGGTAATAACTCATATACCAATGTATTAGTCCAGTCTTCACTAGGTAAACCATTAACATAACGTTTCATGTGTACCATACTCATTTCAGTAAAGTCAGGTAACATTGTTTTTTCTACACCAATAATATGACATGCTAATGCATATGCCCAGTCTGTGCTTACCTCTTCATTTGGATTACATTTAAGTACAAGTTTGTATTCTTCCCAGTTCTCAAATACATCTTTAACTACAGTATAAAACTGTTTAGCTGTTTCAGATTTTTTAAAGTATGTAATTGCATTGTAACAATCTGGTAATTGATTATCATCTATAAACCTACGATATACTCTACAGTCAGATATATCTCCTTTAAAGTTACGTATGGTATTTGATACAACCACATTGTTAATACTTAATATATCCCACCAATGGTCAATATTGCGGGTAAAAAACATATCAGCTTCTAGTTTGATTGTTTCATCATATGGGCTACATTCATATACTTGCCAATCATTTGCATAGCCACCTAAGTCACCATATGGTAACATATCACTGGTAATTATTGTTACATTACTATTGGGCATGACCCGTTTGATGCTTAGTTCTAATGCTTTGGCACAGTTAGTGTAGCTAACCTTATCAGTATCTTGTGCCATAATAACAAACCCTTTACTCATGCTATTAGCTCCATAAAGTTAAGTTTATTCATTACATGGAAATCCATATCCTTGATAGTGGTATATTCTTTACGTAGTTTACCACGTTGCCAATTATCATGCATGATAGTATATTCTGTATTATACTCAGTATCATTATTGCGATAGATATGTACATTCTTTTGTCCTAAATGTACCAAGTTCCAAGGTATAAAATCTTGTTTTAGTGTAGAATGTCCATTAGCTATTCTAAGAGCAAGTGTTAGTGCGTAGTCATTTCTATATGTTTCAGCAATAAATCCGTGTAAATCTGCATAGTGATTAAAATTCTTTTGAACCATTTCTAAACATTCAAATATTTGTTTAGCTCTACTAGACTTTTTAAAAGCAACAACTGTTGCCCACAATGTTTCAAAACTATAAACACTAAGAACCTCTTGTGGTAATCCAGGTTGCATTAGATAACTAGTTTTATTGTGACAACAAAAATCATCATAGTAGTTAAATATATCCAATGTCTTAGTTGAGTTAACCATATAATCTGTGTCTAATAATAGAGTTTCATCATATGGTGATAAGTTATATGCTTGATAACGACCCTTATTAATCCACATTCCCCAGTCTCTGGTATTACTTTTGTCAGGTTCTACTAATATTGTTTTATCAAACTTGTACGGTGAATCAGATATGGAGTTAGTGTCCGTCACGATTGTAACAGGCATATTTAAAAAATGATTAACTCTTTTCGCTGTTGCAACTGCCATTGAATAGTAGTCAAACTTTGTTGAGTTAAATGCAAATAGTATTGCTCCTCTGTTCATCGTTTAGACTCTAGTTCTTTCCATTCTTTATACCAGTCAAGCATGACTTTTTGGTAAGTAGTTTTTAGTACAGTTAATAGTTGTTCTCTGTTAACCTGTACAGGATTATCAAAGTTATCAATAAGTACGATGAAGTTATCATCAAATGCATTTAGTGTAGAAATAAGTTCAGGGCTTGCTTTCCAAAGTCCCCCTTGTTCTGCAACAATGAGTTTTCCATCGTATTTGTCTTTGAGTTGCGCCTTTGCGCTATTGTGATTGAAGCGAGCTTTCGCCTCAGTAATTAAGGTTTTGGTATCCATAAACACTCCTACGAGTATTTAGATAGATACCAAGCTGTTGTTAAAAATTAACTACCTGTTACAGTGCCACCTATTGTAGGTGTGCCCCAAGTATTAGCAATATAAGTTGTTTCCGGTGGACGAATAGTTACTGTAGTAGTAGACCCAGTTCCAACTGTTAATCCATTTGGTATTTCGTCCCAAACTGTATAGATTGTAATAACATTACCTACATCTCCGTTGCTACCAACAGTTCCGTTTGTTTTTACAAAAATGTTAATGTTAGTTGATAGATATCCAGAAGGTCCTGTGCTAGCGGTTTGATAGAATATGTTTGCATTACTTGTTGTCCAAGAATAGTATCCACTATTAGTAGATATCGTAGGAGTTGATCCCCCACCGCCCACTTTAGTAACACCATTATAACTTGTGCTAGCAATTGTAGCAGTACCTGTAGTAGGTGAACTTAATACAACAGTTCCTACATTACTTGCTAGGTTATTCAATAACAAGTTAATACCTGAAGTTGAGTTAGCGTGTGTTGCAGTAATAGCTAACTGTCCGCCTGAATTAAAGAAATAACGTGCGGCATCACCATTGGCAAATGTTATCGTATGTGTAAATGTAATTGCACTAGCCCAAGTGCTTGCATACACGGCTGCGTTAGAGCTAGTTGAGCTTTGTGATACTGCATTCAATCTATTATTATAGATAGTTGTTAAGTTTGTAGGGATAGCAGACAAATATGTGATTGTATTTCCAACTGCCGGAGCTGTAACGCTAGTGATACTTGAACTTTGATGTGAGGCTGAATTAGCAGTGTTTGATACCAATGCTGCCCACTTAGTGGCAGTAATAGTATTACCTGCAGTTTCTGCTACGATTGCTGTTTGACCATAACCTCTATTTTGTGTTCCGGTTGACCAGACAGTGTTCAGTGCGGCAGTACTAGTATTGGCTGCTCCATTGGCAAATCCAGTTACCAATGTGTTAAAATCACCAGCTTCAATCGTTGCATATTGTGCGTAACTCATGTTTTATCCTTATTTAATTGAAACGAATGCTTCTACAGTACCAACGTCATCAGTAGTTTTATTTGCTAGAGCACGTCCAATTACATTGAATGATGTTGCTTCACCTATTTTGGCAGCACGGGCAATACCATTTCCAGCACTTACTAAACGTTGACCTTTGCGAACTTTGCCTGTAACTTTAACTTGTACACGACCACCAACAGCTACTGGTGGATGAGTTAAATCATCCCCTGCTCCAGCGTTCATTAAATACGCCGCTGTGTTAGATACTACGCCAAATACATCTTCGCTTAGTTCATTTACTACTGCAGTTATTTCTGCATCTCCGCCCAATTCAACAACCGTACCTGCATCATATGTCGCATCTGCCTCAAAACGTTCTGCTAAGTCAGCATATGTTGCATTTAATCTAGCACCGCTAGCCAATGTCCATATACCAGAAATCGTACCACCGCCTGCGATTGCAGAAGTTGTTACTAATGATGGTTGCAAGTTACCTGTATATGTTGGTAAAAATAATGCCACATTAGCATTACCATATGTACCTGTTGGGTTGAATGGAGTACCATTTGCATAGTAATAGTTATCTGTTTTAATACCAGTTGTATAAACATTACCATTAGCAACTACCAAACTGTTACCGGCTGAACCACCTGTTACTGTCCAAGTACCTGTAATATTACCGATAGTTGTTGACGAACCAGAAGTAATATTTGCTGTAGTTAATGTGGTGATATTACCATTTGTAACATTTGCATTTGCAATTGACGCATTTGCAGTAACTGTTGCTAGACGAACAGTGATTGTGTCACCGACTAATGCATTTACTGCAGTGATATTGTTTGCTTGAAGATTACCTGTAACAGTTACAGATCCAAATGTTGTTGTACCTGAACCACCTGACTGCGCTAGTGTAATCCAAGAGCTAGCAGTTGTAGTTCCATCTGCTGGACAAACACACAAGGTGCTATCATTAGTATTATACCATAATTGACCTCGCAATGGATTAGAAGGAGGAACAGAGTCTGCAAAGTTTTCCATTGCATGAACAAAGTTGGTATCAAGTGATTGGCCATACCCAGCATAGTTCCTGCCCGGTAAACCCAATGATGTACTAGTTGTGTTTATAGTACCGTCAGCAATGGTTGTTAGTACCGTACCATCACTTTTTACAATCGTATATGCCATATTAAATTACCCCGATATTCTGTTATTTATCTTAAATTGTCACTAAGTTTGTCAAGCTTTGAATCCTGACTGTATAATCTATTTGTATTTGTCTATTCAAACTCTTTTGTACTGGATGGAAAATTACATGTGTTAGTAACCTGGTAATCACGTTTCCGTCATTATTTGTACCATAATTTGCCAATAGGCCCAATTCGTCAAAAATATATGCTGAGTCCGTTTGTGTGCTATTGTCAAACGCATTTTGACCAGCAGGCTCACCGTAATCTAATAAACATTGCACTAATATATCAGTATATACTTTCCCCGTTGTGTGCGTAACCGTCATTTTATTACGGGTAGCATCTAAGTTAAAAACACTAGTGTCATCTACAATTTTTGCATATGTTTGATTATACAAGGCAGCATTTTGACCAGTTGTATTTGGGGGTAGATATGTGATAACACCTGTTTCATCTACGCTTGCACCACCGTTCCCAAATGCCATCTGATAAATCTCTCCGTAACCACGACTGCTTAATGTGTCAGCAATGGCCTCACTCATGTTTTCATAGTTGATGGCGTTGTGCTTATCTACTAGTACTTCTCCGCTATTAGGGTCATAAATCTTTAAAAACCCTTCTACTTTATATGATAGTGTTATTACTGACATTAGTTATCGCCTCTTTGTTGAACCAATACTTCTTTAGTATTTGGATCAGTTATTTTTAAATGAGATGAGAAGTAAAACCCACCATGTTCGTCAGGTTTAGGACCATATTCCGGTACAGGTTTAGTCTTATTTTCTTCTATATTATTGCTCATATATTTATTTATCATTTAAGATATGTCCGTATTTAAGAATATTGCGGCATTAGTCTCACTAATCTGCAACGGATCACCCTGAGATACATTGTAAATATTGCTATTCCAAGTCAAATTGTAATTTACACTAGGTAACATGTTATTGGATAATATTCCAAATACCTCGCTATATATCGGTATATAAGTCAATATTCCTGTACCATTTGTGCCTCGTTGTAACCCACTTAATGTATTAGCATTTAAATCTACCGTAGTAAATCTAATCTGTTCTCCATTAAGATATATCAAATTCCCCTCAATCGTGGTAATCACTATGCTATCTCCTGCCGTTACTCCGGCAGTTATTTGCAATACTGGCGCTAAGTTTTGAATTACTATGTAGTAATTACTAGAATTCACATAACTGCTAGTTGTGGTATTATACACAATAACTTGAGAAATAATGTTTTTATCTGCTGACAGTCCAATAGTAGTAATACCATCTACTGCGGCTGGTACAGTTACAGCTTGTACTATTGTATCAGTAATTCGACTAACATCTGCTACATAGATTGTATCGTCGGTATTATACAATGGGGCAACTAACCAAGTTCTAGTATTAGTATTTGCTCTGTATACCGACGGCGTGTTAGTCTTATTAACATTCTGTAAATATACCAGTTGATTAGGTGTTGCACTTGGCATCATACTAGTAATAGTAATACTATCACCACTGGTTATTGTAGCTAGAATACTTAAATTATTATTTGCATTTAAGTATAATGAGCTAGGAGGGACACGATACCCATTAATAGTAACCCACAATCGAGAAACGTCAGTTTGATCCCAATCACTGTCTACAGTAAATGTTTCATCTAACCAAACATAACCTCCACCTGTATATGATGACACTGAAATAACAGGATCAAGTAAGGTGTCATCATAATACAAATCCAATACAGTAGTGCTTATAACATCAACATAGTATGTATTGTTGTTTAATTGTACTGAACCTTGTACACCGTCTATTCTTACAATATTACCTGTAGTTAAACCATGTGCAGTTGTAGTAGTGACCTGTACTGGTGTAGTGGCATTATTAATGTAAGTTATGGCAGAAACCGTTTCGCCGGTCAAGCCATATTGTGTATTAAAATACTGTCGATCAGTTAAATTATAACTAGTTACAGAAATAATATCACCATTACTTGGTGCTGTGTCAAATACAATTGTGTCAGGCCCAAATGATATAGTATAGGTAGACACACCTTGATCCACTCGTAATCCATTAATTTCTACTATTGCGTTCAACGGATTATCACCGCCTACATAATTATCTAGTACAAATGTATCAGTTGTCCCGTCTCCTTCAAACAATTGTGTTTCAGGTATAGTATATCCATACTGACTTGGGAAAGTTTCTCCAAATACTGTGTAAGTTAAATAATCCACTGTATCATCATATTGTGCCGCAAAAATCATTTTTGCTGAAATGCCATTATCTGCTATACCCAATGCATAATCATTGGTGACTCCTAGTGCGCCACCGACTGCATCACTTAGTGTAAGTACTGGTCCAGGTACACCTGCAACGCTTGTCTCAGAAATCGTAAATTCATTACCATCAATTATTGATTTAATATAATATACCGTTTGAGGAGTGATATCATTACCAAACATAGTATCACTAAACACGATAGTCTCATTTACTGATATACCATCAGTTGAATTACATACAATACTATTGGTGCTACTAATAGTTTGCGTTACACGGGCAGTGTGACCTGATACAAGTTTATTACCATTAAAATATACAATAGGATCAGTCCAATATGTACCACTACCGGTTTGTATTACTACATCCATAGAACCTACATCAGTTGTTAGTGCAAATGCCGGGCCTGCAACACCTGTTACTATTGTATCTGAAATAGTAATTTTATTGGTTACTTCACTTATAGTTTTAACATAATAATGTGTGTCTGCTACAACACCACCAAAAACATCACCTCCAAATATTATTTGGTCGTTTAATGTGAAGTTATCAACATTTTCACATAATATAGTATCATCCGTACTATCAGTTTCTGTTGCTATAACATTTATTGGTTGTGTACCTGGTCTTACTACTCCAGAACCAGCACTGATTGTAGCACTATAATTACAGTTTAAATAAATCTCATTAAATCCAGTAGTAGAGTTGATTCTAATAGGGTCAGTTTGTGAGTTAGATTTTTCTAGTTGGTCACCGTTGCCCACTTCATAAACATCAATCATTAACTTATCACCTGCAGGTAATGCAGTAGTTAATTCAACTGTTTTTGTTATCCAATCAATAGTGAATGCATCAGGTTCATACAATCTTGTCGCTAAACCAGTCGCACTATCAATTTGGAATACAGATATTTGTGCAGGAGTTTGTACTAATCCGTCAAAGCTAAACAATACTTGTGTTAATCCAATTGGAGTTATCTCAGAAGATACTACGTTATATCCAACATGTTGATATGTTTCTACATCCCAGTTTGTTCCGGGACGTGTTGTTACAACCATAGTTAGATTATCAGTAACTACACCTGGTACAAGTTCTTCTGGACCATAACCTGCAGTAAATGCATCACCCTGAACATCATATACAGTAGGTAATGTAACAAATATATTTGTACTTGTCCAAGTTATTCCATCTGAACTCTGTAGCACAACGTTGTTTTCACCAGTTATAATAAACTCTTCGGAATCATTATTCCAAATGATACCATTTAAATTCTCAGTTGTAGTTGAAGTTTGCGATGTCCAAGTAGCACCATCATCTGATGATGTTAAAACAGATCCTGTTTGTCCAACTGCAACAAATAGCCCAAGACTGTCAGAATATACTACATCTCTTAAATTGTCGCTACCAGTACTTGTGTCAACCCAATTACTACCATTAACACTGGTAAAGATAGTGCCATTGTCACCGACTATAACAATAATGTTATTACCACTAGTTACTCCATACATTGTTTCTGCTGAACCTGATGGAGTTACATTATTCCATACCGTACCATTAACGCTTCGTAATACAACCGATTGAGTTATTGTTGGGATAACACTGTAGTCAGGACCATAACCTACAGCAATAAATCCAGTAAAGTTATTGATATCAATTCCTTGTACACCATATAATACAGAGTTAGTAAATCTATATCGTTCTGTCCATGTATATGCGTCCGAACTTGATACAATAATATCACCGGCTGCCATATATAAACCATTTAGATACGTAACGCTATTTAAACTAGTACTAGGAACAGATACTGTGTTAGATGTTAATCCAGTAGTAGTCCAAACTTCACCGTCATCACTTATTAATATAGGAGTTGCTATATTAGTAGAACTGATGACATATTTTGTACCAGAATAAGTTATGTCAGACAATCCTATCGGTTGTGATGATATTTGATTAAAATCCCATGTGCTACCTGTATCACTTGTAATAATATCAGAATAGTCAGGTGTATTTGCGGCAGCAATATATCTTGTGCCATTCCAAACTACTGCGGTAGTATTAACTGCAGTTGGATTAAACTGTTGGTCTTGTAATATAGTGTCTAATGTATAGTCATCATTGGGGGCAAATGCATTACCCATATATGTACTATTTGGGTATGTAATTCCATCTACTAACTGTGTTAAATCTAGCCCCGGCATATTTACAGTTGGTTGATAATAACCAACAATTCTATCTAACGCATTTAGTTTTCTACTATCACTTAATAACAACTCCCATTTACCAAATATAAACTCATCATCATTGTTACTTACAATACATTGATATACATTGTTATTGTATTTTACAATGCTTTGATTGAAGTAGAACGGTTCTGGAAGTAAGGTATAATCACCGGTAGTATACGGGAAGCCTATTCCACTTACCGGTATCTGTAATAACGGATCACTATATACTTCACACTCTGATGCAGATATAACCTTTAAGTAATATTGTGTTACAGTAGCGTTAGGTGTGCCTGATCCAATTACCGATTCTATATAGCCATTAGATTCCAACGGTAAGAACTCGTTATTTGGATTTGCAGTTATAGTATCAATGGTATTAACCGTCATAATCAAATCATTAGCCGGAGTTGTTCCACCTAAATCAGTACCTAAAATAGTAATAGTATTATCTAGTGTGTAGCCTTCACCGGGATCGTTTATGTTTATTGTATATCCACCTAATACCCAACTTACATCAAATTCAGGTACTGCTGTGGGTGCTTGTGTCATTACTACAGTAGTTGTTGCATCGGTTAATGCGAATACACCTCCACCTTTAGTAGCTGATACCTTAATATATGGTTGACCAGTTGCTGTCATGGTCGCACCGCTATCACTGGTCAAATCAACTTCACTGCCTCCTGCAGTTGCTGATATTTTAAACTGTGTACTAGTAATGGAAGATCCAATAACATAGTATAGTGTATCTAATACTAATCCGCCTAATGCAGTACCACTGAACGTAATTGGCATTTCATCATAGAAACCTGAGGTGCTAGTACATGTTAGTAAGTTGCCAGCAGTAGTAGCAATTACATCATTTTGAACAATACCTAACTCGTTTATATAATAGGTAGAACTACCTGTTAAACCACCGTAGTTACTAGCAACAGTGATTGGCATATTAATATACATATTAGTTAATCCACCGCTTAGTGAAGTAACACTTAAATAATCTCCATTTGCAAGCGCATTATCTATTGTTCTTACAACTAGGTTACCGTTAGTACCAGTAACTGTTTCAGTTGTAGTCGATGTTGGATAGAACGTAAACTCTTGTCCGGTAACTTGTCCTGGACTTACTGGTAAACCAACATTACATGTCATTGATCCAGTTGTAGTTGTTAATTGTACAATATTCTTTTGATCCACACCTGTCATTGTGCTAGTACTAGTACCGGGATTAAATGGTCCACCGTTGACTACACTAGATATTACAAACTGTGAGTTAGAAGTTATTGCACTTACATAATAAGTTGTTCCTGCAACAATATTTGTTGTACCCGACACTACTGATATATCAGTAAAGATGATAGGATCATTAATAGAAAGTCCAACTGAACTTGTGCAGTTGATAACATTACCTGTTGCAGAAGTTGAGTTAACACTAATGGTTAATGCGTCAGTTTTGGTAGACATTGTAAATGTCTCATCATTTATAACAGTTGTTATATAATAAGTTTCATTTTCAATCACACCGCCAAACACGTTTCCTGTAAAGAATACTGGTAAATTAGGATAGAACCCGCTAGTACCACCCAAATTATTAGTACCAACTGTTGGCACCGATATTGTGTTTACTGTACCGGTTGTTGCAGTAGCAGTTAATATACCAGGGTAGAACAGTGTAACTACCGCAGTATTTGTAACTTCACCTATATACATCAATAATCCGGCTGTACTGATAGTTGCATTACCTAATGCAAATAATCCACCACCTACAGTTGCAGATATAGTAAAATCAGTTTCATTAATTATAGATTTTATATAATATGTTGTACCGTTAACTATATTACTTGCACCAACTGCTCCTTGGAATTTAACTGGCATATCAACATAGAAGCCAGTTGTTGGTCCTACAAAACCCTCATCTGGTGCACCACCTGTTGATGGTTCAATAGTAATGATATCAGTAGATGCAACAGTTTGTGTTACATTACGTGTACGTGAACTCCACACTAGTGTTTGGTCATTCGTAACACCTTCTACTTCAAACACTGCACCCTGAGCACTTGCTAAAATTGTATCAATTGGTGGTTGTGTTGATTGTAACCCAATACTAGAACTGGATATTCTTTCACTATTATTAAACAATCCAGCATAGAAACTACCATAGAATTGTCCACCTTGCCAATCGGTTACTTGAGAATTATACGTTGTTCTATCAAATCGCAATGTAATTATATTTTCACGAATTGGTATTGACGTAGATATACAGCTTGCTCTTGCACTAACACTTAATAGGTTATTACTTCCGGTACCTGTATCAAATAATATAACACGGTCACTATCATTAATCGCATCTCTATAAGTTGTGTATAAGGCAATATTAAATGTAGGAGTTGATTCTAATACTCCAACATAGTAATACTGGTCCGTATCTAATCCACCAACTGCTGTTGTATTAGCACCTATTGTATATTTTACTAAATCACCTGTTTGTAATAATGGCGCAGGCAATGCTATTGTACTTGTTAGTACGTCAACGTTATCTGCAGTAAAAGGAATTAAGATAGAAGGATCTATAATGATTTGTGGCAATACTGCATAGCCATCTCCCGGATCAATAACATTCACACTTAATATTGAATCTAAACTCATTACTGCTTGTAATACTGCGGGGCGTCTTGGTTCAGGATATATTGTAGTGTCGATGTATGCGGTTATTCTAGGTGGCTCAGTGTATCCACGTCCACCGTCTAATAATAATACTGCAGGTAAATCCATTGAAATAATTTCACCGGGTATGTGTGCTGTGATCGGTGTTCCGTCTAAACCTCTTGTTAACCCAGTTAATGTATTATTTGACCTATCTACACTTGAATATCCTATCAACTCATCACCAATAAGTATAGTGCCGTTAATAGGGAAACCATATGCGTTGTCTACTGCAAACGAATCAGAGTTTAGTGAAATATATGATGCTAATACTGTGATTTGATAGTTGTTTAAACCAGTAATACTTAACCCATAGTTATTAAACCATTCACTATACGGAGCTGTTTGCCATATAGGGTCTGTAGGTAAATATTGATTAGCTGAACTTGGGTTAGCATAAACTAACTCAGGAGTAATAAACTGTTCCACTGATGTATTATATTGTGCCGGCAAATCAAAATCAGTGATATTACCTGCATACACATCTGTGCCTGTATATTTAAACAAGAACTCTTTGATAACTACATGGTATGGTTTTACTTCGTTAATATATCCTGACAAGAAATCTTGGTTATCTGATTGATATACTTCAATTGGTCTTAACTCACGTATAGTGTGTGCTACATCAATAAATGACGTTTTATTTAACCATGGCAAATAATTTTGTGATTCAATGGTTTCACTTTGAATGTATTCAAATAATAAAATCAAACTCTTATTTCTAAAAATCAATAATTCGTTAGTATAAATTTCTTCATTTAATGCACGTGTAATGTTGCGTGTTTCTTGCGAAGGGTACAAATCATACGGAGTTGTGTCAAAGAAGTTATCACCAAATCCTAAACGTGCTGTTTTATAATCCCATAAACTTGAGTCAAATGCAATTGTTCCATCTTGTAAACCAATACGTTCCCATATACCTAAATTAGTATAAACATACGTTTCTGATTTACCATCACCGTTTGCAGTAACTGTAACTATTAAACCGGGACTTGCATCAACTGTAGCCAAGTCTGCATAGATAGGAACTTGTAACGCTGATTTTGTATTATTGTCATATCCGGTTGCCCACCAATTTATATAACTCCAATAGTCAGGTGTATTATACTTAGCACCTTCTGTAAATGCTAAGAATGATGCAGTACCTGTATTTCTAGTAGAACCGGTAGCAGGTCCAGTAGCAGTAAATGTAACTCCTACTGTATTACTTGATGCACCAATGCTAGTCCAATTAACATCACCTACAGTTACGATAGTATATATTGTATTAGCTTGACAATTACCAGCAACAATAGTTTCTATTATAGTTGGATTTTTTGCATTTAAAAAGCTAGCGTTCCTTGTTTCAGTTATAGGATATTGTGCTAATACTTCGTTAGCATAAGTCAAATAGTTTTTCAATGCAAGGAATCTATTAACAAAGAAGCTTTGTCTTGGTCTAGCATATATACCAGACTGTACTGGTTTAGGTAAATATGGATCGGGGACAACACCGCCGGATTCATCTACTCCGCACAAGCTATCTAACATTCTATCATACAATGATTCCGGAATTCCTGTAGTAGTAGTGCTATTGATACCACGAGAATATGATACTTCTGGTAATCCAGGTAAGAAATCATCAGCATAATCAGTACGTATTAAGTTATATACACTATGTGATGTATCATCATTTGTACCAGTACTGTATCCAATATGTAATACTGTATCAGTTCCGTTGATGTTTTCTCCGCAGTTATACAAAGCATAAATGCCTTGTTCTAAAGGAGCAAAATAACTTATACCAGAATTAATAGGTGAATTAATGTACATCTGTATAATACTGTCTGATAGTGTTTTTCCAGTTTTAGTGAATACAATATTAGTATTACGTACCCAATAGAAATATACCGGTGTCAATACACCAGTGGAATTTAACATATATTCTATAGCATATGCATCAATATCATATGCGGTGCCAGGCCCTGTATACAGAGCAGGAGGTACATTACTTGTTATCCAACTATACACTGTAACATCACTGCCTGGGAATACTTGCCCCCACCATTTACTATCATATACTACGTCATTTTGATGATAATTTACAAAACGAGTTGTACTGGTATTGAACCACAATTGACCAACTTGTGCGGCACCCCAAACTATAGTTCCTAATGGTTTGTTAGGAGAGTTATAACCTGCAGGGTCTGCATTAGATACAACATCAATGTTTTGTCTTACTGACCCTAATATTTTTCCTTGTAATGGATCAATATAGTCTAAATTATCTAACGTGTTATTTGTCAACGCACTGTATAACTGAATGTTTTGTATTCTGTCAATATCAACAACTGGACTTGAACTTCTATATACACTCCAGTCAGTAGCGCCGGTGGCGTTAGTATAAGTTACAATTTGTCCTGCAACAGTGTCTGGTTTAAAGTCTGGTGTACCTATAACCACTTGCGATGCATTAAACTCTAATGCATGACCATACATGGGTTGACTACCAAATGTTTCATTAATATCGTTTACGCTCTGAGCATATACAAAGTTACCACAGTTAGTCAACGTTTCATTATATACACCTAAATAATCAAACATATAAACTGCGCCGGCATTTCTATATGTGTCTACCCACTGAGTAGCATTGTTGTCAAATAATGTGTCATTGTCATAATTGTCATCATCTGATGCATCAAACGTAGTTGCTTCATAACGTGTAGCAGTTGGTGCACTAACAATAAATGAGTCAAACTCATTAAACTTAACTACATTACCAAACTGAGTAGTACCTTGAACATGCGGATCGTTAATAACTTGAGTTTGAGTATATTGGTTAAATCCTAACTCTGCCCATGTAGCGGTTGCTAATGATGTAACATTAAGTTTATCATTAGGTGATGCCAATGCATTATCTATTAAACTGATAATCAATTTACCATCTAATGCAGTAGCATAAACATTAGTTATATTTGATTGATTGATAGCAGTAGCAGATGTAGTTGCGTTACCAGCTGGCAACACAACCATATACCCATTAATTAATATAGTTCTACTTGTAGTGATTGCACAATCACTTGTACCAATTACCATACCATATTTGCTACCACCATTGGTATAACGATATACTGCACCTTCTTGGTTTTGACTGTTAATCTCAAAGGGTGCACCAACTAGTATTTCAGTTGCATATGTAGTTGTGTCAATGCTAGTACCAAACTGTACTCCAATTCTAGGAGTAGTCTCGGTAGTTAACGTTTGAGCTAATACAAAGTTGTTACCACTTATAGTAACAATATCACCTGCATTTAATGAACTGTACACATTAAAGGTAGAACCTATAACAGCATAGTTATTATCAGATAGTAATGTTCCGTTAACATTTACCAATAACGGAGTTGATTGAACTGTAACATTCATTAATGCTAGCGTTGTTCCGGTACCACTTAAAGAAGTTCCGGACGTAGTAGCAATAAATATTACACCAACCGTATTACTTATTGCACCAAATAATGTAAAGTCAGTGGTTCCAACTGCTGTGATTTTATATGAGTTACCAATTCTTATATTAGTAGCATTAACACTTATAGTAGGGGTTGCATTATCCAATACTAGTACGGAACCGCTTCTAGTAGCTGATATTGTAAATGTAGTACTACTAGGAATAGTTTTAATATAATAAGGTGTGTTGTTTTCTAACGAACTGTTTCCTAAGCCACCTAAGAATTCTACTTCTTGGTTTACTGAAAGTACTGATGAATCACCCACAGTGATTACGTTAGTAGAAGCAGTGGTGCTTGCTGCCGAAGTATATGAGTAAGTTGTGTATCCAGTAGAATTTACCGCGGTACTTAGACCAGCATCGGTATAAAGAGCAAACGTATTAGAAGTCAATACGTTAACATAATACGTATTACCATTAAGCTGCGTCATTCCCTGCGCATTAGTAATAGTAATTCTTAAACCATCAGTCAAGAAGTTGTCTTGTGAAGTTGTAACTACAGCCGGATTAGCTTTTGATACGGTTTGAATAAAAGATATGATGCTAGATTTAGGAGTCCAAGATAGATTACCCAATCCATCAGTTTCAAGAACATATCCAATCGCACCACCGTCGATCTTAACATTAGAAACATCGCCTAAGGTTAATAATCCACCTGCATCGCCGCCCTTATTGACCCATTCACTGCCATCATAGGCTAGAACTTGTCCGTCAGCAAGATCGATATTGCTGATATTTAAGTTTCCAACAGAACCATTAATCTGACTAAAATTAATCTGCGAGTATGAAGTAAGAACTTCAATATTC
>JAULBY010025862.1:0-17104 GCA_032358315.1 Ophiocytium majus | reverse complement strand
TGGCAAAGTATGTGTACGAACAAAGAAAGGGCTAGCGGGTGCCAGCAGGCTACCTAGGGCTCGACCTGCCAGGGCAGTCACGCGCTAGTAGTAATACTAGTAGGTTTGATGATTTGCATTTTTGAACAAACACAAACCCCGCCAGCTCTGCAGAACAGGTGCACGAAACAGACTGCGCTTACCACACAACAACAAAAAAAGTGCCAGACGCGCCACAGCAGGCGCCACAGACACAACACAGCATGCAGGACAGGGGCGCACGCAAGCCGTGTCACCCCCGCTGCGCTCGCAAACCTCGGTCGCGGTGATGGAGACACAGCGGCAGCAGCAGCAGGAGCCGTGGGCAGCAGCTCACCTCCAGGACCGCGGAGTCGCCAGTGGTGGCGTACTCCTGCAGCAGCGCGGTGGGCTCGCCGTCGACCTCCCACAGGGGCTCCTCCAGGTGCTGAGCACGCAGGCCCCACACGCAGACGGAAAGCGACACACACACACACAAAACGTGCCGCGGCACCAGCGGGCGCGCGTGCAGAGGGACGCGACGGAGCGGGGGAGCACAGGCGGTGCAGCGGCATTGGGAGATGTGGGTAAGATGGTGCAGCTGTGCTCAGCAGCCGGGGTGCGGGCATGGCAGGAGGCGGGCGTTCTGCACCCCCGCAGGTGTGGGCGCGCAGGGTTTGCGGGGGAGGGCACCAGCATGGTATCTGGCGAATGGCGAAGGGGTGCGCGTAGCAATGTGCCAGGGCACCGTGGCAAGCTCAGTGGCCCTGTCTCAGACACGCATGTGGCACAACAGATGAGCGCGCGCGTCCATGGCATGGCACCGAACGCCTCAACACGTGCGCGGCAGGCAAATGGTGCGCCAGCCGCGGGGAGCGGTGTGAGGCGGGTGCACTACGAAAACGCATTTGTCACGCAGCACACACACGCACTCCGTGGATGACGATAACAGGGTTGGTGAAGTTCTGGCCCTTGGACAGGTTGGTGATAAGAACGGACTGGGCGCCAGGGCACACGCTGAAGTGGGCCTGCGCCGCCCCCGCCAGCAGGCAGAGCCCCGCCAGAGTCCTGGAAGTGAAGGTCGCCATTTTGTGTAGTTGACTGGAGTGGACACACCGACGGCAGCAGCAGCAGGAGCAGCAGCACACCAACGCTGTGAGTGGCAGAGACTGATGACATGAGGTGGCGCTGCACCAGGCGCTGACGCGCACGCAGCAGCGACCGCGGCTGCGCACACCTTAGTGTACCGTGCAGATTTGATGGCACATGATGGCTGCACTACTGCTGCAGCAGGCACCCGCAAAGCTGCGGCAGTGCGCGTGCTGGTCTTAATGCTGGTGAAGGTGCTGCGCCTGCCGGCGCTGCTGAGGGCAAGGGGCAGCAGCGCGGCGGCAGCACGGTCAAAGTCGCGTGCGGAAGTAACCTTCATGGCAACTACTGTAGCAACTGTTGTGATGCCTCGCTTGCACAGCTGTCACGCGCTGGCCGAGTGGCGTGGTACCTGCTGCTGCCGCGGCGGCAAGGGCAGCCTGGCGGCACACACGCACCTGGTCGAGCGGCTGGGTCAGAGGCCGCGTGGGTGTCAGGAGTTGGTTGCGGAGAGAGTGAGCGACAGAGTGCGCCTTTTAAGCTTTGCGGATTGTTGATCGCGCGGGAGGGCCCTGATCGGGCCCGAGAGAAGTAAGGGGAAGCGATTGGCTGAGCTCAGATGCTCAGCAGAACCTCAACAATTGCAATTGCAAAACAAACCAAAATTTTAAGTCAATCGCAGCCGAGCCATGCGCCTGGCGGTAGGCGCATGGGCTGTCGCCCTGCTGGGTGGCCTGGGTCAGGGCTGCCATGCGTTCCTGGGCGCCAGCGCCAGCTGCAGCGCTCGCGGCGGCAGCAGCTTTGTTGCCCTCAGTGGGAGCGGCAACATGAGGAGGGGCAGCAGCGCAGCGGGGGCAACATGCAGCAACAGCGGCCTGCGCATGGCGAACCAGGAGCAGGATCTTGATCCAGTGGAGAAGATCTTCAGGCAAGTGTGTGTGTGGCTTTCGTGACGCGTGCGCGCTGCTGCCGTGTGTGTGCGCGGATCCTAGTTTGGTCATGCAAACAAGTCATCGGCATTTGCCCTCAAGATTTGAATCCTGCGCGCGCGTCATGTTATCCCCTGTCGCACCACCGGCACCAACGATGGAGAGCGGTTGCGCAATGCACGTCAGGGTTGGAGCTGCTGCTGGCACCTGTACAGATTCTGCGCTGCCATGTGGCTGCTGCCGGCCTTCCTACTGATGTGGCCAATTGGTGTTTGATGTCAAGATGTCAAGTTGTCACCGCGTCCAGCGGTTCGCCACTGGCGGGGTTGCCTAACCCCGCTCGTCTGTGCTCTCACGCGTTTGTGCAGCTTTTTCTTTGGAGATCAGGCGCTTAAGGACCCTTCTCCCATGGGCATGCGGCGCATGACGCCCGAGCTGTTCCCCGACCAGTACCCAGCGGTAAAGGACAGGCAAGTGTGGCCATGCTGCCCATCCGCGACAGCCTTTGGTGCCTTTCGACTACTGCAGCACCCATGTTCAAAGTAATTCAACCGCCTGTTCTCAAAAGTTGACAAGCTTATTACCCATGTTTCAGTTATTGAGCGGCCTATGAACAGTCCCTTTTGGGCAGGTGCAGCGCGCAGACATGCGGCCGTGGAGTGCGTCATCAGTGCCATGTGGCATCCGCACGCCCTTGCTCCGAGTTGCACATGCCTTTTAAGTGGTCTTCTGCGTCCTACCCTGCAGCTCAATGCACGGCCCCAACCCACCCATATGTGCGTACCTAAAACACATGCATGAGTCAGCAACAAATGCCTTTCAAGGCGGCTTTGCCCGCCGGGCTGCGAGCGGGCAACTGAAGCATCTTGTCATGCTGTCAGTGCCGTTGGAGCCTGATGCTATCGAACTAAGTGCCACGATGACCGTGCGGTACTGGGTTTCACCCAGAACCGATGCACAGCCCAAGGCAGTTGCACTGTCACACGTGGTGCAACATGACGCCGGGCAGGCCGGCCAAGTGTGCTAGACGCAATGAAAGGATCTTACACGCTCTTTATTGCGCCAACACATCGGGCAGCACCTCCCGCAGCATCACTCGGTTCCTAGCGCCGTAATGCGCCCTGGGTCTGACTGTGCCTGCACTGACACCCAGTCCTGTTTCAAGCACTTTTTTTTACAGTTACAATGAAACCGTTCTGGCATTGGTGCCCGTTTTACAGGTGGGCGGAGCCAGTGAAGGGGGACACAAGGGACATGGCGCTGTTTCGGCCGGCGCTGGCGCAGACGCTGCTGGAGACGCGACAGCTCAAGGCAAGCGTTACAGTTACATTTTACAGTTACAGCTGTCAGTTACACCTTGCAGGCATAGCTTACTGTTACAGCTTACAGAGTGAGTGAATCACAGCTTACGGTCACAGCTTGCAGTTATATAGCTTGCAGTGCAGCTTGCAGTGTTCGTAGTTTCAGCTTACAGTTACAGCTTACAGTTGCAGCTTATCGTCACAGCTTACAGTGCCCTGACCACTGCAGTTAAGGACGTGGGCTAGCAGTTCCTGCGGTATGGTATCTTTTTTTTTTGCCAGTAAGTGCCGCCATGCGCATGGATGCCGTGAAAGGCGCGCCTGGGCAGTGGGAGCAAGGCTCCATGACTGCGATGTGCAGGTCGTCCACACGGACGCCGCACAGAGACCGGCAGTATGTAAAGCAGTGCTTTCTTTTTCGCGCTTTTTCTGTTTCCATGTGGGAAGGTTTTTATTGTCAGCAGTGTTATTACACATACCATTTTTGGCATGTAGTCAGTGCGGGGCAGCCCGTGTGGGCGGTCACGGCATGCCACTTTTGCCGTGTCTGGCGCCCCTGCGCGCTGACGGTAAAAAAAGAAAAAAAAGTGTCGTTGCACATGATGTCTCACGTGCATGCTCAGCGTGTAGCGTGCACAGCACGCTGCTGTGCCGGGCGTGCAGTGCGTGTACGACGCGGGCAGGGATGGCTGGTGTCCGGAGGCTGCTGCTGTGTGGTAGCAACTTCAACTACTAACAAGGAGGTTGACCGAAGAAAAAAGAAGCGTCGTTGCACATGATGTTTCACAGGCATGCTCAGTGCACAGTGTGCGCAACGTGCTGCTGTGCCGGCCACATGCAGTGCGTGTACGATGCGGGCAGAGACGGCTGGCGCCCGGAGGCCTTCCACAGGGGCGTGGACAAGAAGGGTCCAGGGGTGGTGCTGGCGAGGACAAAGGGCGGCGCCGTTGTTGGCGGGTACAACGCCAAGGGTGAGTGTGAGCAACAGTGACAAGCGTCTACACCCTAAGCGATGGGCGGCACCGCGTATAAATGTGCGTGTATAGATGTGCCGCATATCGTGTGCGTATGCCGTACTTCGTACTTCGAAGTATGATGTAAGGCGTACTTCGAAAGAGTATAACACATTCATATCAGCATCTGCTTTTGTCATCAACCACACTTCCAGTATATGTATGCATGCATATATATACACTTCGACTGAAGTATATGCAAGAAAATTGTGCAAGAGTCGAGACATGCAATGACCTGTACTCGCCTGGGTCAACGTACTTTTATTAGGCGCAAGCCATCCTGAGGTGAAATTAGTTTCAAAACCGCCCGCCAGAGGGCTTTAAAATGAGTGGGTCTACAGCGTGGTGCTGGCAATGACAAAGGCTGGCGCCATCACTGGCGGCTACATCCCGCAGGGTGACTGTGAGCCACAACGTTAGTGTGCACTCCCCAATCAGTGAAGGCGGTTGCAGCGTGTATATACATACTTCAGAAGTGTTTCAAAGTACACATACAGGTATTGTATCATATGCCGCATATTGTGCTACGAAGCATGCCTATATCATACTTCAGTAGTAGGCTATGTGGCGTGTAACATGTTTGTAAGTACTTCATGTGGTGCCTTCGTTGGTAAATACCGGTAGTTACGAAGCTGTCATGAACAGGCTGCCATGCACGTCCGCGGCAGAGTTGGTGCACACAGCAGGCAGGAGTGTGCAGATAGGAACCGCCACAGTGTTGTGAGCAAGGGCGGCGCCTGCTGATGTGAGTACACGCACCCATGAACTAGGCACACATCAGAGAAATCACAGGACTACCGCTCCATCCTCCAGTGCGGCTGCGTATCATGTACCCAGCTTTCAAGCCCTCCCTCCACATGATGTGTGCGTACACGTATGTATATCCATACTATGCATGAACTTGAGCGCAGTTGTTACAGGCTCTTTTCTGTGCGGCTCGTGTGCGCACGGTGGGTGGGGGAGTCGGA
Organism: Ophiocytium majus; assembly: GCA_032358315.1. Classification (NCBI taxonomy): domain Eukaryota; class Xanthophyceae; order Mischococcales; family Ophiocytiaceae; genus Ophiocytium; species Ophiocytium majus. Next base: position 11,807 of record JAULBY010025862.1, on the reverse strand, counting down.
GCTGCGGCCGGTCCTCAGTGCGGCACTTGAGTTCAATATTGCACATGTACTTGAACTACTTGTAATACTCTCCACTCTATGCCCCTCATGCGCGCAGGGTCGGGTGGGGCAGTCGCAGGTGCGGCCGGGTCTGAGCGCATGCACATGCGTCATATCAATAATACGCATGTACTATAGAAGTACTTGAAGTATTTATTATAGGCTCCACGGTATGCTGCTCATGTGCGCAGGGTGGGTGGGAGAGTCAGAGCTGCGGCCGGGCCTGCGCGCATGTACATGTGTCATAGTTCCGGAGCATCCATATTACGCATGTACTACTGTAGCACCTCTGAAAAATGCTATACTTATTGGCTCTACTGTATGCCACTCATGTGTGCAGGGTGGGTGGGGGAATCGGAGCTGCGGCCAGGCCTGAGCGCCTTCCTATTCACATGGCCCGATGGCGACACAACCAAGCGGCCAATCAAGCTGCGCAAGATCGGGGGTGCGGGGCTGGCTGTTGTTGACAAGGCAAGTGTGACACATTCGACACTCGCGCCTCAGCTCTTGCTGTTGCGTCTTGAATGCGCTGCTCGCTGCTGCTCATGTACCCCGGCCCTGGTGCGTGCATGCAGCGATCTTGTACCTCCTCGTAACAGGCACGACCCGCTTGATCTCGTGCTGAGCATGCAGGCGAGCACGGGGCCAGTGATGGTTCGCTGTGCACCGCCCAATGTCGCTATACCTGCACACCGTCGCCGCTGTTTGCACCCAGTGGTAATTATTGTACCCCCTAACCAGCGCTCGGCCCGGTGCATGCACGCAGTGACCTTATACCTCCCGCTTGCCTTTGTCTCTGAGCACGGGGCCGTTCTTCGGCAGTGACCGCTCGCTGCATGTTGCTGTACCCACCCCGCCCCAACGCTTGCACCTTCTGGTCCTGTACCCCTCACCCGGCACCCCGGGCCGATGCGCGCACCCAGTGGTGTTGTACCATTTAACCAGCACCTCCCGCTTGCTCTTGTGCTGAGCACACAGGCGAGCACGGGTCCATTCTTTGGCAGCGATGGTTTGCTGAGCACCGCCCGACGTCGCTGTACCTGTCTGCACACCGTCCCGGTGCTTGCACCCAGTGGTATTATACTTCATATATACTACGTAGTATATACTATGAAGTACTACTGTAGTACATAAACATTATCACACTGTATATATATTGTAACCGTGGTAGCGCCTAACCACTACCCCAGCCTGGTGCATGCACGCAGTGACCTTGTCCCTCCTGCTTGATCTTGTGCTGAGCACGCAGGCGAGCACGGGCCCGTTCTTTGGCAGCGACGGCTTCTGCGTGCCGTTGGACCGCGCGAGCGAGCGCGCCGCGCGCAGCAAGCTGGGCTCCTACTACGAGCGCATGCCCGACGGCACAAACTCCTTCTTTGCAAAATCAGAGAAGGGCGCAACTCAGGTGCGTGCACACGGCTGCACTGAGCACACCGTGGTTGCTGCTGGTGCCGCTGGCACTGCCGCCACTGGTGCTGAGCACCGCTGCTGGCGCCGCCGCTGCCGAGCACTGCTGCTGGTTCTGCTGCTGGTGCCGCTGGCGCCACCGCCACGGCTCTTGAGCACTGCCGCCGCCACTGCTGCTGAACACCGAGCACAGTATTTTATACCCATAAAAAAGCAAGTTTGTTTTAAAAAAGAACCACAACGGACTCAACACAAAAGAAAGACCACACATGCTGAAGGAGGTAGCACTGAAGGCCTCGAGCTCCGTCAGCTGCTCAGCAGCAGGCAGGCGCGGTGAGCACAGCAACACGAAGTGCTCAGCACAATAGTGTAGGAATACTGGCAGGCACAAATACATGCGCATGCAATGATGAGTGTTGCAGTAGCATTCAAAATTTTCATTCTGGCACTCATCCCCTTGTGCTGGGCACTCTGTGTGTTGCTGTGTTCACTGCGCCTGCCCTCTGCTGAGCAGCTGACGGAGCTCAAGGCCTTCACGGGCGTGTACGCCAAGGACGAGCCCATTCCCTTTGACGACGTCCTCTTCTTCTCCATCACATAGAAACTCGTCACAACACACCAGGGGCACCGCAGCTGGAGCCGGCGACCAGGTCGAGAGGCGTGTGGGGTGTCGGAGTGAGCAGATCGGCCCCGCCGTAGCATATACTTTTCATGTACCGCCGTCTGGAGCCCCTACCTCACACATGCCACAATGGCGGGCATCACAAACCCTGGCGGCAAGTGCCGGCACTGGTGGCACGCACCGGCTGGGCACTACCGCAGTGCGTGCAAGTGACACCATTGCTGGCGCACCTTAACGCCCTTCGTTCGGCTTTTCCGGGGACGGGCAAGCGGCGCCTGTGCGTTTGCTCACAACGTGCGGCGGCGCAGCGGCGCTGCGGCAGCAGGGGAACAGTGCCACCGTCGTTGTGTGTTCGCAGTGAGATAGGTAACACAGCGCCACGGGCAGCAGTCGGCCTCCCTGGTTGCACCCCCCCTGGCGCTTTTTTGTGAGGAGTGTAAGTCAGTGATGCGCACATTCAGGTGCAGCGGGTATACCACTATCGACGCGAATACAGTGGGGAGGGTGGGACCAGGGCGCCAAATGCGCGGCTAGAGCAGTGCAGCAGTAGGCTGCCTTCAGGGTGCACCTGCTGCTCGGGTGTGGGCTGGCACCATCTGTTGGCGTCTTTTGATGGTGTAACTTCAGAGACGTTTAGCATTCGAAAGCTTACTTGACAATGCGCTTATAAATATACTTCAGCTGTGGACCCATTGTGCGGTCTGCTGCGGGGCCACCTGCTTCGACCTGCTGCCCTGCTGGGTGTGTGTGTGCAAAGAGTGCAAGTCTGGCAACAGCAAGGGTACTCTTATTAAACCCCGCTTAGGGCGCGGAAAGCCCTTTGCACACGGTGCGAGAAAATCAGACAGGCAGAGGAAAAACTGGCAATGCTCAGCAAGGGTACCTTCGTGTGCCAAAGTATTCGCCCGGGGCCGCAACTACGATAATTTATTGTGTGCTTCCCAAAGCTTTGCGCAGCGGCGGCGTGTGTTACCACTTGTAGGCATATCCAATGCATCATCATGTCACACATGCACCAGCCCCTGCAGGCGGCACCACCCCACCTTGGCGACTCTGCGCGCATTTCGCATGTGCTTGTGTTGTGCGTCGCAAGCGGTGTCCTAGCAGGCTCTGCTGTACGGCACAGCAGGCGGTGCGATAACCAATTAGAATTTTGAGCATTGAAAGAGGCCTGCACACTCTCAGCGAACCAAACAGGACTGGCACACACGCTGCCACCAACACTTGCGCCGTGCAAGCGTTGGTACCGCGCGTGATGCCATATAGTAAATACATGCACACGAGTACCTGCCACTGGCAGGCCTGCATGTGCATATGCCCTGCTGTAGGAAGTCCCAGCTCGGATCATGGGGTTGGCGTGCATGCACACGCCGTGAAGCGCAAGCGCACACGTGTGTACGCTGCTCAGCAGCAGCATGGAACCTCGTTCTCTGCGAGTCAGACTCTTTACTCGCCACCTGCCCGGGTCTAATGAAATTTTGCAATTGCCGTGTGAAGACTTTGCTCTCATGACCTCCTTCGAGCTACTACCCTACAGGCCACTGCCCTTGCAGTACAGACCTGCCACCCCCTCGTACCGCCTGGCAGGCTAGTGGCAACGCAGCCAGCCCCTCCGCACACGTAACTGCTCCTGACGGCGTGAGACAGGTTCCCGGCAATCCTAAGGAGCAGCGGCAGCATGTCAGGGCTGGAGAGGAAAAACAGTGCTGGGGGAGAGGGTGAGTGGTGCGCACGCCATGCCGTGCCGTGCCTGCTCCGTGTTTGCCGCTTCTTTACTCCCTGAGCCTACCCATGCTGCGGTAGCGAGGCGTGTGGCGCCCGGGCCAGCGGCCGCAGCAGCTTTTGCTCATGGAGACTTCAAGCATGCCTTTTGGGTGTGCGCAATGCGACTGCTGCCAAGGCGACGACTGCTAGCAGCGGCCCGTCCGGCGGCTTTTACCTGGCCACTGACACCTAGCCTAACTCTCCTCTGTGATTGCAATGTGCCCGCCTGGAGTAAATTACCGGCTTGAGCCCGCACCCGGCACTTGCTGTGGTGGTGGCGGCCGCGGAGCCCCCACTTCTGCTGCCGCGCCGTATGTCGTCAATGTGGAAAGAAACGTGCACACCACGCACGCACGGAGCAGAGCGACGGGAGGCTGGGGCTGCTCGTGGATTGGTTTCAGGGGTGCTTAGCACTGGCGGCCCAAGTGGATACGTCAATAGCGGCACTTGCACACATCCTGCGTGGCAGTGTGGCTTGTTGATCCATGGGTTCACAGCAGCAACACCGGAGCGGCGGCAGTACGCACCAACGCCGCAGCAGGTCCGCCTGGCAGACACGCACCAATCCCACAAGTGAACGCACTGCGTTGCTGTGCCCCCGGCCCCCTGCTAACTGCCCCTTTTGCGTGGCGCATCCGTGTGTGCGCGCGTGCGTGCGTGCGTGCGTGGCTGCTGCCGGTGCTGCGCAGATGGCAAGTCTATGGGCAAGCTGACGGTGGGGGAGTGCCTGCGGCTGGCCAAGGCGCTGGCGGACCACTCGGAGCTCCCCGCCTCGTGCCGCGCCTACGTGGAAAAGCAGCATGCCGTGCAGAAGGCGTACGAGGGCGCGGGCGGCAACATGGTGAGCGCTGAGCAGCCCAGCCCTTGGATTTGGGTAGGTTCTGCTGAGCAGTGCGGTGGAACTGCTGCGTGCTGTTGGAAGGCGCGCGCGGCAACGTGGTGAAAGCTGTTGCTGCTGAGCCGCCATAGTGGTAGCGTGCTGCTCAGCAGCAGAGCACCGTTTACAGAAGGTATGTGTGCGGGCGGCAACATGGTGTGCGCTGAGCAGCCAGCTGCTGCCCTGTTATCCGCTGCTCAGCAGCAGAAGCAGGAGCCATAATGGTATGGTGTAGGCTGGTGCCATTAAGAGCAGCACACCGTGTACATGGTGGGCGCTGAGCAGCTGCTGCTGCCTTATTGTGCTGCTCAGCAGCAGCAGCCATAGCGGTAGCGCGCTGCTCAGCAGAAGCGAACTGTGTGCACAACTTATACGAGGCCACGGGTGGCAAAATCGTGAGCACTGAGCAAGTTGGTATTTGGCATGTTGTGCTAAGCAGCAGTGACAGCAAGGAAAGTGGCACTGTGCAGCTCACCAGGGGCAGTCTGTGTGCATGAAAAGGCACACCAGCACGTGACCGGCAACATGGGGAGCGCTGAGCAGCACCTGCTGCCGTTATCATGTGCTGCTGCTGAGCAGCAGCAATAGCAGCACAGTGGCGCGTGCGGCAACATCGAAGTCAGCCGAGCAGCCCTTTGGCTATGATATACTTCAAGAAGTACTTCAGGTATTCTGCTGAGCGCTGGCAGTACTTTTACCGTTTAGCAATAGCACGCTGTGCACACAAGGCGGGCGAGGGTGCAGGCGGCAACATGGTGAGCGCTGAGCACCCTCTGCCTTGCCAGTTCTGCTGAGCAGCGGCGGCAACAGCCGCCACAGCAGCACTCTGGTGCTACTGTCTGAGAAGCAGCACGGCTCAGGCAGGTGATTGTTGAACAGCTTGGCGCCTGAATTTCCTGCCGCACGCCGGCAGTAACAGCTGCTGCTGCGGTGCTTTGCTGGCCAGGAACACCACCGTGTGAATAGCGGATCATGTACGAGTGCGCAGGCGGCACCGTGGTGGGTGCGGAGCAGCCTTTGTTTTGCTGAGCACAGCAGCAGCCATAAAGGAATAATGATCTGCTGTTCAGCGGAAAAGCACTGTGTATTGAAGCAGTTACAGGGGCGTGGGTGGCACGTGGCAGGTACCGAAGTATGAAGGTCTTGCTGCTCAGGAGCACCATGTGCTGTGCAGCAGCAGCACCAGCGGTCCCCTGTTCCTGGGATGGGCGGCACTCCCCATCTGGCTTTGCGCCTAGCCATAATACATTTCCATTTCTACTTCTACTGGAAGCACACGTAGAAGATGAGAATACTCTGAAGTACACTTCTTGGAGTGTACTTCTAGTAAGCAATGGGAAGTAGTTCATACTTCTTGGAGCATAGTTCTATGTGTATTTCTAATATCACTGGTGGGGCGCGGGCCAGGTGGTTGTGAGTATCAGCAGCCTTTGCACGGGTGAGTGGTGTGGTACTCGTAACCGAGCGCATACCACCGTGCGATGTGTGACGACTTCGTAATGGCGTGTTGGAGCGCAAGCCGCGCACCGCGATGCCGTTGCGCGTAGCGGACGCGTCCGCAGGTGTCCAAAAAGCCGCATCTACGCTGCGCTGTGCGCACGCGGCAGTGTGTGCACAGGCGCTGTCCGCTCGCCCCTTGCCACAGTTGAAGTTGTACCTAGGAGTTGAAGTTAGTGGAGCACGTTGAGGTGCGCTGTGACGTGTGCGGTCCCTTCAGCCAGCAGCAACATGGCGCGCATTGTAATCGGGATGGCTGACATGCAGTCCCGACGCCCATTTTGAACAGGCTTCATGTGTATGTGTGCAGTGTGCTAGGGAGGTTGGATCCACAGTTGCATAAGAATGGATGGTGCGTCGGCTGTAGGGTGTTGACAACATCCCAGCTACTGCGCACCATGCATGTCGGCTCAGTACCTGGCTGGCCGCCACATGTTTGTTGCGACGCCACATGTGCAGCAAGGCACAAGGCGTGCCTGGTCAAGCTCTAGACACAGCATCTGCAAAGTACAGGAACCCTGACGTTGATGCCCCCTGCTGGGGTCTGTTGAGACCCGCTAGACCCTCCGCGAACACACCACGGTACTTCGGAGCTGTGCAAAACTCATTGCATCCTCACACGCTTCACCACGGATGTCAACTTTGCGAAAGCGCCCAGGCCGCTGCGGGGCAGTGCGCATGCACGCCATCGCAACTCTGACCACAAAAAACACTGCTTGTGCGTGTGCCACGGTGCCTCTCGCCAGGCGGCGCGTGCCACCATTGCCAAGCACGGCACCAGCGGGAGCCGCCTCACCCACGCGCAGCTGCAGCGCCGGTACACCACCGGCCGCGACCCTCTCAGCAAAAAGAAGTAGAACCGAACCGTTGCTTGCGGTGTGCTCAGCAGGGGGCCACGCCAGTGGCAACGCACCCGGGTACCCCCCCAAAAGCCAGGGGCGCCGCGACAGTAGGCGCCGTACTTGCGTTTCGAGGGAGGGGTATTTGGGGCGGGCGGTGGCGGCGCAGCGGCAGCGGTGGTGGCTACAGCATTCCGGCGGGGAGCATTCCGGCGGGGAGTTGTTGCGGGCGCCGCCGCCGCCAGCAGCAGCAGCTGGCGGCGGCGCTGGCGGTCGGCACTGCTGCTGTGGTGGCAGGGAGGGGGGTGCCTGGGGTGTAAGTAGCAGTAGTGGAACAGCAGGCGTGGGGGGAAAGGGGGGGGGGGGGGGTTTGGGGGGTTGGGGGGTGGGGAGTCCGCCCCTTGTGGGGCAATGTAGGCTTTGGCAGCAGCGGCGCCGCACACGCAACCTGGTGCTGAGCAGCACAATGCTGCTGAGCACCGGAGGGCGGCTGCTCAGCGGCTGCCGCTGCTGGCGGCGTCTGCGGCCGCAAAAGTAACGGGTGTTTATGACCTGGGGCGGCGCACGCGTGCGTGTGTACACGTGCGCTCCCCCGCGTAGACTAGCAGGTGTGAGACCCTGTGGCGTCAGTTGCGGTTTATGTTCAGCGGGTGGGCGCCGTTTAGACCAGGCGTGCGGCATCGGCCTTGCAGGCAGGTGGCGGGGTGGCGGCAGGCGCGGCGGCGGCGGCGGCTTGGGTGGGGGGGAGGGCTGCTGTGTCACTGCGCCGCTGGTGCGCTACGCCGGTCAATGCATGTTTGCTGTGCCTTCAGCTGCGGTGGTGCGTGCGATGCGGGTGGACCTTCTGTTGTTCGCACTTTGCACTGGCATCGTGTCACGTGGCTGCCTTGCCTGGGTGCGGCTGCTGCTGAGCAAGTGCGGTGGCATGTGCAGTAGCGGATGCAAGTAGGCACATCTACTTGCCGGCAATGCAGTGCACGGTTGTGCACAACTGTGGGCTCGACGGCATGTGCGCCGAGGGGTGGCGCATGACTGGGCATGTGTGTGCTCAGCGCAGTGCCACTCAAGGTTATGTGCAGTCGGCTAGTGATGCATGCAGTGCATGAAGGCAAAGGGAGAGGGACTGTGGGGGAGGGGGGGGGAGTCCTCGCCACAGGCTGTCCCCCTGCAGCGGCCCAAAAGGGGCGTGTGCTCAGAAGAACGCCACGCCGAATTCATGTTTACCAGTAGTAGTACTGTGCCAGCTAGCTGTGGCAAAACGAACGTTCTCGTTCGTTTTTTCGAAACGGCTCGGTGGAAAACAGTGCCCTGAGAGCCTGTGCTCGGCGCTGCGGGAGAGCCTGAGCTGGCGTGACTCCTATGCCATCACCCCGGTGCTGTGCAATCCCAGCAACAGCAGGGCTCACACACAGCCACAGACACAGCGGAGCGCACACACACCCAGAAGCAGGTACGCAACAGGTGTTATCAACTGAGTTCTGACCATGGTCCCCGCCCCCAACGGCACCCCCAGCAACGGCATGGCCCACACGGCCACCATGACGGAGGCACAGGTGGACGCGCTTGACGCGGGGCAGTGCGGCACCATCACCGCGGCCCTGACGGAAGAGGTGGCGCACCTGAAGAAGTTCATCGCGACCCAGGACGCACGCGTTGTGATGAAGGCAACCGCGGGCATGGGCACCGACGAATCGAGGCTTGTAAGTCGCCTGCGCTGCTGCTGTGTCGACTCCTGCTGCGGCTGCATGTGCGGCTGGGCTTACGCGTGGTGGCGTGAGCGCCCGCTCAAAACCGGTTTGCCGGTGGAATACATGCGAGTACTGGTGGCGGCGGCTGCTGTTGACACATGTGGAGCTGTCAGCCTCATCCTCGCGTGCTCGCTGGCCATGGTGCTGTCTGCTGGCGCGGCACATGTTGCTGCTCGCCCCACGCCGTCCCGTGCTCCCGCTCTATCGCCTCCAACCGCTGCTCACGGGCTGCTACCGATGCCGCCGCTGGTGCTCGCTGCCGCCTGCCGCCGCTGCGACTGCCGCTCCGCCTCCTGCTGGCGCTGCTGCCACAGATCCACGTCCTGTGCAATAGGTAAGCGTCGCCCACATCCCAGCACCGACCACATCCGACCGCACACCACTGCATGCACCCAGCAGCACCCCACCCACGCTTTACAAAACCAGTTACAGTCGCACCGCGTCACTCCATCCGGTAACGGCGCACGACACGCACACGCCCCTAGCCTCAAGCTCCGCCCGCGCTGCGCTCCGCACTGCTACCCGCTCTACAATGACCCGCCACCAGCGCCCTGACACTGCGCGTCCCAGTCACCCACAGACCCTGCACATGTCAGAAATCAGTGCCGTACCTGCTGCTGAGCTCTCATGCCCCAACGGGAGCCAGGTCGAGAGGCGAGCGGGGCGTCCGAGTGGGCAGGCTGCCCCGCCATACTACAGTAGTATATTATACCGCCGCGTCTGGAGTCCCTACCTCATGCCCCCCTATTTTATTTAGCTTTTGTTTTAACACTATGCATCGCAGTATACATTGTTGTCGCGGTCTTTGTGGTGCTGATCGTGCCCGATGACACTACGTACGAGGTGCGCTGAGCTCGCATGCGCCGTCCCCCCCACGCTGCCCCCGCGTGTGCACAACAGGACCAAGCCCCAGCTGGACGCGCTGTCGGCGGCGAGCGTGCAGCTCTACGGGAAGACGCTGCGCGAGATTGTCGCCGGCGACGTGAGCGGCTCCTTTGGCAAGATGGTCCTGTACGCGCTCATGGACGCCGACGACTACGGCGCGACCGTCTTCAACAAGGCGTGCGAGGGCGTTGGGTGAGCGGCGCCACCGCGTTGCAGAACTCTGTCCGTGCTATGAGGTAGTACGAATTTTGTCATGTGTTGGTTGAGTAGTACTACTGACAAGAGTATGCTGCTGGTGCAGTCATGGATGTCGACGACTACGGCGCGACCGTCTTCAACAAGGCATGCGAGGGCGTTGGGTGAGTGGCGGTGCTAGGCACTGTTTGCGCGCCCAACGGCACGATGGATCCCTGGGAAGGCGGCATCGTCAGCGCACGTCGTTGTCGTGCACGCACTTGGTCAGTTTGCTGCCCAGCAGATGTTCACACAAGCTGTGGCTAGGCAATGCTATGCAGGATTCTCAGTGAATTTCTCACACATTACATTGCTGTCTGCGCCGCTGCTGCTGTCCGCTCGCGCCGTGCACTTTGTGCGTGCCTCCTGGCCATCTAGCAGCACTGGTGAGCGGCACGCACTGCTCTGCACTGCCACGCGCATGCTGGCGACACGCAGTTGCAACGCAGTCTCGCGTCCCGCATGGCACCCCCGCACTCACAGGTGCTTGTCTAGCGACTGCAGTGCCCAGCTGCCACTGTGCGAGCGCTCACAGCACGCCATTGCACCACGCCACATAGCGCGCTCGCACGGTGCACGCGCGTGCCCAGTGTGTGCGTGCTCACATGCGACAATGCCTGCCCCTGTGCGCCCACTGCTGCTGGGGCTGCTGCTGCTGCTGCTGCTGCTGCTGCTGCTGCTGCTGCTGCTGCTGCTGCTGCTGCTGCTGCTTTGGCTGCTGCTTTGGCTGCTGCTGCTGCTGCTGCTGTCTGCTGGTGTCGCTGGTGCAGATGAGGAAGCCCTCATCGACCTCGCCAACTCGCGCACCAAGGCGGAGATGGTGAGTGAGCAAGTGATACTCATCTGCCACTGCACGGGGTGTTATGTGGGGTAGGAACGTGGTAGTTTTATTTATTTGCACAGTGTGGGCGTGCAAGAGCCCATGTCATGTATGCCAGCACGCCCACTGGTGGCCATGGCAATTGCATGGCAGTGTGTGTATACTACATGCGAACACAGAACGGGTCAGCGGGCAGGCCTGAGCCGCCGGCAGGCTACCTCGGGCTTCACCTGCCAGGGCAGGTCATCCGCCAAGGCGCCATGTGGTAGAATTCTTATTAAACTCCGCTTAGGGCGCGGAAAGGCCTTCGCACACGGTGCTCGTGACCAGAAAGAGGGATCAGATAGGTAGCGAAAAGGCTGGCAATGCTCAGCACTGTGCGTATAAGGGTGGCCTGGCATGTTGCCAGAGCACTAGTCGAAGTAGTACCTGGTAGTACTTGACATACTACAGTATCGGTAGGGGACAAAACGTTGTGAAGAAAAGAAACGGCAGTAATTAAAACCACGGCGCGTGCGCACATGCGTTCGCACGCCTCCCTCGCGCAGGCGGCTATCCGCGCCAAGTACGACGCCCAGCACTCCAAGACCCTCGTGGACACGCTCAACTCAGAGTTTGGCACATTCAGCAAGACCATCCGCAAGATCTTCGTGGCCCAGGTGAGCACTGCACGACGCAGTTTTAGATAAAATGTAGCTGCATGCCACAGCGGCGGTAGAGTGCCGTGTGAGGCAGGGACTCCAGGCGGCGGTACATCCTGCCTGCCCACACAGACGCTCCACATGCCTCTCGTAGCCGGTTCCGGTTGTGGTCGCCCCCAGTGCCGGTGTGCGTATGCGAGCATGCAAAGCCCCCGCGGTGTGCAACGTGTAGTGCACCACACTGCAAATGCTGGCCGCCGCGCATGGCGTATGGGACTGGTGGCGCCGGCAAGCCTGAGGCATCTGGGGTGACTCCGCTGTGCGTGCGTGCACGCCCCGCGTGTGCATCTTGGTGGAGGGTGTGTGTTGTAACTCCTGCCAGCGCGGGTGATGCAGGGCCGACGTCTCATGCTGGGCGCGGTGACAACTGACTG
>JAULBY010025851.1:0-17104 GCA_032358315.1 Ophiocytium majus | reverse complement strand
CTTGAGGTACCTCACTTAGGAAAAACTGTCGTTTCGACTTTTGAGTGCTCGTTTCGACTTTGTGAGAATTCAAACCTCAGTGACTGTTGTGATCGAGTCAGTATCGCCTATGCGGGTGCGCACACAGCGGCGCAACTGCAGCGTGCAGGCATCGCGGCGGCGGCACGGGCACTGCCAACCACCGCCACACGCCTGCGCGCGTTTGTGTTTCAGTGCGGCGGTGAGCGCACGCTGGTGGGGCAGCGTCAATGCTCAGTCTTACAAGCCGATGTCATCGCAATTCACCACAGTGTCACGTGCAACGCTCGTTGCTCACCAGAAACCCATGTGCACCCGGGTGCATACTTCCGCGTATGCACATCTACTACCGTAACGTAGTAGAAGCCGTGGTGCCCCGTATGTGCCACCACTCATGCCGCTTGCGCTGAAACCTAACCTGCCTCTGTCCGCTCGCTCCCCGCACACGCACGCGCACGCACCTTGTCCCTCGCCTGTTTGCCCGCGCCAGGTGTTCATCATGCCTGGCACGTCCAGCCAGAGCGCGTACGCCTGCGTGTTCGCCTACATCTCCGTCATTGCTTACGTATTCGTGCACCCCCACGCACACAGCGCGGATGCCGCGCTGTGGACGCTCGGCGCCTCCATCCTCTTCCTCAGCACGTTTGTCGCGCTCGCCATCCAGGCGGGCTTCGCGAGCGCGGACCAGGCGGGGTCGGACCTCGTCTCGGCGCTCCTCATCTGCCTGCATGTGTTGCTAGTGGCCGCATCCGTCACCCAGGCGTTTGTGACGTCCTCGTACCTGATGAGCCTGGACGGCGAGTGCGAGGGTGGCGCCGCTCCCCGCTCCTCCCGGCGCAACGGCATCCGGTGGTCCTCCAGCAAGCCCCTGCCGCCGCTGCGCCCGCCCACTGGCCGCGACGCTGTGGGCGGCCCCACGCGCAGGCACTCCCTGCCAGAGGCTGTTTCCTTGCCTGCACCTTCGGATTAGTTCAACAAGCTTTGTTGAATTGCCTCAGTGCGCATCAGGTGGCCTGGGGAGGCGTGCGGGGAGAGGGAGAGGGGGGGGAGGGGGGGGCAGAGGATGCAGAGAGGATGCGGAGAGCCGCCGAGCGGTTGCCATTAGGCATGCTCTCCATTGCGCAGCAGCAGTGTCCGGCTGTGCAGCGAAGGGTCAACGACGTTGAACTTCACGTCACGGCCTTTAGTAGCCGCCGGTGGTGGCTGCTGTTGCTACGGCATATTGCGAAGAGGGGAGCAAGCAGACCTGAGGGCGGGGCAGCCATTATGGCTGATGTGTGCAGTGCACTGAGCCCATGTGCACACACTATACTGTGGTTTGAGTGCCGATTTGCTTTTGTTTTGGGGAGTCATATGAGAGGGTGACTCAGTGGACGAAGCTGCGTGAGCGTGGGCGCGCTGGCTCGTAACGATGGGAGATTTCTTTGCAACCTCTCGCCCCAGGTAGTGCACTCAGGCTGACTCGGAGTTACTGTAGCACTGTGTCTGCTGCTTCAACCCAGCAGCGGCTGCAGCGGCGGCGTCAGCAGTGCAAGTGCGTGTGGTGACTCACTGACATCCTCAGGCCGCCCCACGCTAGGTGGCACTTGTGCGCTAACGCCGCGGCACCGTGCAGCCTGAAGCGGCGCGCGCCGTCGGCCAGCGGAGCACCCATGCAGTCTTGCTGGACACCTTTTCGAAGTTACGGTAGACAGGTGCACTTGCATCACGTACCATGTGGTCCGCTGGCCGACATACTTATTGTACTGTAGTAGTACCATGATGGACTCGGACTCCGAGTTGTCAGTTGCTCAGGACGGTCACCGCGGCGCACCTGCAAGTGGTCCCAATTGAACGACGACTGGGTGCGCCGTGTGGCGGACAACAAGTCGTCGCAAGGACATCTGTTACTTGCGGTTGGGTAATGTTTGGCAGGCAACTTTGTGCCATACTGTATAGTATGAACAATGAAAATGTGTTTGTGTGAACCGGCTGTGCAACCTCCTATGCGCGAGGCAGCAGCCAGAGCGCATGGATTCCATGGTTGGGTTCCAACGCTGCGGAGCTGCATGTTGCCCATGGTCAACGGTGGGGGCAGGCAGTACGTGGCGTCGACAGCCAGCTTGAAGCGCCAGCGTAATGCACGCTTGTCTTTTGCAAATGATGATGCCATGGCCATGCCATGCATGCCTGACCAGCATCGGTGCGCACACCGTGACCACACTTGTCGATGGCATGTCCGCGCACGCGCATGATGGTGTGCCTCATGTGGTGTTCAACATGGAAGCACTGGCGCTATGACACTCAAGCTTGAACAACAATCTCAATGATTGTTAATTCAGGTGCCGGCACCTGGTGGCACCTGTGGCATGCCGCAGCCTCTTGTGCGAAAATTGCATCAGGGCCCGATGACCCGGACTGGCTCAGCATGCAGCGTAGTACACGCACGTGCTCTGGTCGTTCAAGGCTTTGCGCCTTTGTGCTTGTCGCATGACCCAAACCTTTGTGTGTTCGCTAGCTCAAACGCGGAACACCAAACCCGGGGCAAGGCTTGCGCCCTGACGCGCCGTCGTTGGCATGATTTTGACGAAATTCAATCTCTGTAGTACAACGCATCATAGTAGAGCACTGCACGGCATGGCCTCTACGCCAGCCAGCCGTATCTTTTCAGTACACATATCCAACTCTATAGGCATACATGTACTGCAGCAGTATACGATGTACTTAATATACACTCCCCTTAGGGCGCGGAAAGGCCTTGGCACACGGTGCGTGTGACCAGAAAAGGATCAGAGAGGTAGCGAAAAAGCTGGCAATGCTCAGCAATGCATACTCTAAGGGAGGCCTGGCATATTGCCAGAGAACTACTCTAACGGATTACAGCCCCATGTCCCAGGGGACCTGCTCCCACCCCATACTGTGTACTTCAGAGCATAAATTTATACAGTGTAGCACTGAGTGTACGTCTGCTGAAGTATTTACACACTAGAAGTATTATGTATAGGGTCGCCGGAATCGTAATATTTTTCTAAATTACTCGGTAATCGTAATCGTAACATTACGTAACGTAACGTAAAAATCGTAAACGTGCAAACTTCAAGAAGTAATAGTATCTGTAATTTCTGAATGAAAACTCATAGAACACACCAGGTGTTGACACGTGTACTGTGACACCTTGCCCCCAAGTGGGTCCATTTACTTTTGTTGGGCCTATTTTATGGGGGAAGGTACGTTTTAGAAGCTATTCACATTTACGGAAATGCTTCACAATGGTGTGTCTTATAGCTGGCAACGCAAAATGGCGTCAGAGCTACTTTTGAAACCATCAGGAAAGTCACCAAAGTAACAGACGCAGGTGACTACAGTACTTCGGGAACACAGACGGTGTCTCTACACACGAATCGCTTGCAGTACATGAAGTTTAAATGAATATTTTGTACCCCGAAGTATAAAACACAGTATTGCAGGTACACAGGCACACTGTTCAGGTACGTATGTGCGCTACATCGTCGGCCTGGCTGCTATGAGGTGAGCTGCAGACAACACGCACACTGGACTTGTGTTTATGCCGCCCCTGCTGAGTGTGAACTGTTGCCGAAGGTAAACGCTTCTCATTGGGTCAAACGGTTTTCCGTTGTTCACAGCTCTAGCATGCTAGCAGGCTGGTCGCAGCAGTACTTCTGCCACAAAGCGGAAGAGGTCACGGGCATACAGCTCGCCATCGTCAAGTTTGTCAAGGCGGCTTGCCCACCGCCTGCTGCCTGGGCCCACCGGCTCGCTCCGCCTGCCAGGTCCCTCCAGCCAGCTCCAGCCAGCACCACCACCAGCTCCCTGCTGGCTGCCAGCACCTAGTCGCAAGCCACCACTACAGTAGCTGCATGGCAGCCACGCAGTACCACACGCACCTGCTGCACCAGCAGCAGGCATGCGGTATCTGCCGTGTACGCTCCCCGCAGGTGGTCAAACAACATGTTGCTGCTGTACAGGTCACCACCACGCCACCAGCCGCCATGCATCGGCAGGTGCCACTGTGGCGGCGCCACCAACACCTACTGTTGCACCAGTAGCACACATGCTGCGTCTGCCGTGTGCCTGCGGGGGCGGCTTCCCCGGTGCTCCACCCCCCCCCCTGTGCATGTTGCTGCACAGCCGCGCTTACGACTTTTACGGCTCGCTTCAGAATTGCGCCGTAAATCGTAGCGTAATTACTAGACGGTATTTTGTACGATTACGATTCCGGCAACCCTACACATGAGTTACGCCTTGGCATGCGCACCTAGCGCACGCCCACAAAACTATGCATACTGCATCATGTGTGCACTCGTCCCGGTCACAGATATAACTTAACATTATTATCAACTGCCATGCACTCCTAAGGACAAAGTCCCTAGCTCTGTCCAGGAAGTTGCCATTTTTTTTGCACCGATCACAGGGCTAGACACACGGTGCGGCAGGTAACACCAACGCGCGTCTGAGAACGGTTGCGGCAGACGAGGTCCGGATGCTGCACGCACTGCCGCGCAGTACACACACACAGCCAGCTCCTGCCAGCCTTGCGGCCCTGCCACCTGGTGCGTGCGCGCCAACACAGCTGACGTGCATCTGTCTGGTGTTATGCATGTGCCAACGGTGCTGCTACAGTACACAAAAGTGCTGGTTAGTACTACTTAGTAAGCAGCAGCCAGCTTGCTGGAGTAAGACTCTGAGGCAGCGGCAGCACAATGTGTTTTTTGTCATGAAGTGTTGCTGGGCTCTACCAAGCAGCAGCAGAGAGAAGTGCTACGAGGCACCATACCACGAGCCTCAGGGAGGAAATCTGCAGCATGCAGGCACGTGGGGCTGCTGAGTGGGCGTGCACTGCACCCCCTCCTGCAAGCATTGCAGCTTAGGCCGGTTGCCTAATGTACCGTGCCAGCTTGGGCCCCCCAATCTTCGCACAAAGGGCACAGCTGTTGAAGCAGGTGCTGCTGCTGTACAAGTCAACCCGTATACCTGCTCCTGCACCTGCTCCTGCAAGCGCTGTGGCCTGGCTGTGTGGTGGTTTGCACTGTGACCTGGCCGCGTGGTCGTTTGCTTATGCCCACATCACCCTGCCAGGCGACATTCACACACAGGTGCTGTTACAGTACCTGTCCTACTGGTGCTGCTGCATAACAATAGCAGTGCTCGATGTGGGCTGTTGAACTTCCCAGCACAGCAGGGTGCAGCAGCAGCCACAGCAGCAACAGCAGCAGCAGTCAAGGACCGCCGTGATACAAACGCTTAAGCTTCAAGTTGTGGTGCGCACCCCTGCACCGCCGCGCTCCACAACGAGTACCAGGTTGCTTTTGCAGCATACCTCACTCACCAGTGGCAGTTAAACCACACATCCAGCAATGTCACAACGGTTAAAGGTGGCCGATTTGAAACGTGAGCTGCAGACATCATGTGTCCCACCCGTTCCTGCATAGTGTTGCTGGTGGGCCGCCGCCTGATGCATGGGGACCAGCTTACCCCCCCTACTTTGCGAGGACGGAGACGTGCAGACACTGGTCATGCATGTTGCTGGTACTGGTGCTGAGCATTCTGACCTGGCTGGGCACTGCGCAGGGTTACTGCAACAATTGGTGGCAGTGCAGATGGTGCAGATGGGACCGAGTTTTGGGTTTGGTACCTGCACACGTCTGCCTGCAGGTCTGTGACAGTGTGATTAAGTGACAGTATGAGCAGGTAACACTTGGTCATCACTGTTTGCCCAATCACGGCTGCCAGATACTACTACGTAGTATATTGCAGTCACTGTGACCTTCCTGTCATCTTCAAGTTGATTGTTTACCTGTATAGACTGTAGTACTTATGTGTGCATGAATGTGTGCACTTAATAACTAAAGCACTATTTACAGTTGTACTTCGACTACGCACTCATACTCCACGTACATGCACACTACATCGCATGGCCTCGTGGGCACTCAGCGCTCCGCCGGCATAAATTTGATGCAGTAAGTATGGACATGCTCAGTGGCGTGCCGGGTGCGCGCGCGTGTGTGGCTGAGCACACTTGCGGGTCAGACTGCTGGTGGGTGCTCCCCTTACACACTGTGCTGCACTGCACACCCGGAGGCACACAACTGCCGCCTCGCACCCCTGTGCCAGACCCTACACACCGGGCACCCGCGTGCATGCCACTGACATATATATTTATGCCACAGTCCAGTCGCGGCTGGTCCGGGAGCTGGCGTGTCCTTCAAGGGGGCTGCAATGACTAAGTGTTTGTGCAGGGTGGCGGTGGTGCCTCCTTTTGCAGCCGTACAACACGTGTCCGCTTCCCAGCACATCAGAGTGTCTATGCCCATACACCCGCACACCACGCCTTCGCCCCCTACCCCCTCCCACTCTCGCCCCTAGGCTACAGTCCGCAAACTAGCCCAGGTATGCGACTAGGACTCCCAAAACCTGGGCACAAGGCTTATTATACTTGGATAATAGCAACATAAAAAACGCGGTCATCAGTGTACATATGTGCACTTCAACTTTACATACTGCCGTTGTATAACAGTTATCAAGTACCATTAGTCCCATAATTATTGATACACTTTATGTGCTACACAAGAAATGTTTGCTATTATTCCTATGTATGCCCGCCATTGATGTATGTGATAGCCAACTTCAAGGCGCACACACAGGCAACTTCCTTTGTTTGGCGGGAAGCCTAAGGGCAGAAATGCCCTTCACACACACTGCAACGGCAGGGGTGGCCACACACGGCGCACACCCTATGGCGGCGGATGCGTTGGTGAGTGGTGGGTTCATGGGGTTCTTTGCACCCAACAGTAGCCACCACCCGCCAACTGGCGTGTGCCGGCAGCAGCGTGGCGTTGTAGCCGGAGCCTGCTGCTGGCGGCCATAGCTGGGCAGCAGCATGGCGCACACCCGCACATGGCGCGCATGGGCGGACCGGTGAGCGACATGAGGGCTCTACTGCTGCCTGGCGGGCAGTACTCTGGCGGGCTGGTCACATATAACACCGCGGCGGCGGTGTTATCCCCCCGCCACTGACAGCATGTTGGCGTACCCCTGAAACGAGCGGTCACCGAAAGGCAGCGGTGGGTGACGGCGGCGGCTACGCGCCGTGCCCGGGCACCAGAGCACCGCTGCAAGCCAGAGCTTGCCTACCAGAAGGGCAACACTCTCCTACGCCGGTGAGGTCGCCACGGCGTTGTGTGCCCTGACATGCCCTGGTGCGTGACCACCTTTTGCACAAAGTTGCAGGCCCTGCTGCTGCTGAATGAGGGGGGGGGGGGGGCAGGACGCGATTTTGGAGGCCCCCACGCAAATAATCATATCTCGGGCCCATCGGGGAGTTAGAGGCTGAGATTTGGAGGCGGCGCAGCGCTGGACCTAAGCTTTCAGTTTTGCTAGTGGTGCACTAGTCACTGATGTTGCTGGCTGTGACTGTTGCGCGCTGAACACAATTGTAACAATAATTCTGGGACTATTGGGTACACCATATGCAGTAGCAGCAGGCGGCACGGCGGATGCATGATGTTGTCGCGTTGTTAGTATCATGTTGACATGTAGCACTTGTAGTACTAGCAAGGTAAGTGCTAGTACCATATCACTTCAGAAGTACCTGGGCACTAAGTACTTGAAGTACATGTATACTTCAGAAGTATATGTACTTCAGTTGTATAAGTAGTGCATATGGTGTACCCAATAGTCCCATAATTATTGTTACAATTGTGTTCAGCGCGCAACAGTCATAGCCAGCAACATGTGTGGTGCGCTTCCGGACTGTGCAGACCCACTGGAAGATGCGTGGACCGACATTTTGCAGCACTTTGTGGGTGAAGACCACTACCTGCAAGTGTCAAGTGTGTGCCGCGAGTGGAGGCGCGTCTACACCCCCGCACACACCAAGGTCACCGACGCCTGGCACCTTGCTACTTCTGCTTCCGTGCTGCAATGGGCACTGGACAGCGGCTGCCCCAGGGACTACCGTCTCACCTGTGCCGCTGCTGCGCGCGGCAGCCTGGAGGCATTGCAGTGCGCAGTGGCTGCTGGCTGTGCCATGGACAGGTGGACATGTGCCTTGGCAGCGGGCGACGGCCACCTGGGCGTGCTGCAGTGGGCGCGCGCCAACGGCTGTCCATGGAACAGTGAAACATGCACACATGCTGCACTTGGCGGCCACCTGGGGTTGCTGCAGTGGGCACGGGCGAACGGGTGTGACTGGGATGACGAGACGTGTGTTTCAGCAGCACTTGCTGGCCATCTGCATGTGGTGCAGTGGGCGACAGAGAATGGCTGCCCGTTTGGCCCAGATGGGTGCGTAGGTGCTGTGGAGGAAGCTGTGGCAGAGGGCGACCTGCCGGAGGCGCAGGGCGCTGCAGTGCTGCAGTGGATTGAGGAGCACCGCTGACTGTGCGCCCTAGCGTATGCAGACACGGGCAATGCGTGAGTGGGTTGCATGGGCCTATGGATGCGGGCCCAGAGGGCATTACCGTAGGTGGTACGTTAGTGTGTGGCCACAGTCATAGGCATTGCTCAGTGCCTGCCGAGCCAGCAGTGCGGTAATGGCGTATATGGCCATATGGCATCACACCTTGCACAACGCGGTGCAGTCATACTGTAACCTCGATCTTGACGCAACCGTAGTCTACATTGAATTTCTGCACTAAGTCTTGTTTACGATTGGTGTCGTTTCTGCCATTGAGTGCCTGCCTGCTGCTGCATGCCATTCCGTACACGCGTGCCCGTACTGTCTGGAAGACTTAGTATGGCGTGGCCTGTGCCACTCGCTGCACGTGCTTGTGTGTGTGCACATGTAGCAGAGCAGTAGTTGCATGGACACATGAAGAAGGCTTCCGTGCTGTGTTCGTAGCATAAGGGCAAGGGCACAGAACAAGCGCATGTGACAAAGCACGTCAGAGCCTCAGAGCACATTTGCATGTACAATTGCATTGATCTCAGCAAGAAGACAGGACGGTATGCGGCTATACACTGCGCCCCCATATCTAGCCTTCAGCAGTGCCTCGCGCACAAGCTCCCGCACGCAAACGAGCTATGCAGCATGCGCACCAGCACTGGCGCATGCAGACCTGACCCAGCACCCAGCACTCGGCAAACACATCTCCAACGCCCCTGCCCCCGTCCTGTAATGGCACATGAGCTTGTGCAACAGCTGGTGCAACTGGCATGCAGTGGCTGATTGAAATCACAAGTGCCACGGGTAAGCACAGAGCCGCACCAGGTGCCAGGCCTGGTGCCACACTTGCATGCCATGTCAAGGCTGACCGTAATTGCACGTGCCACGGGCTAGCACAGAGCCACTGTCGTGTTTCACAAAGTTGCTGCCTGTTGCAAGGGTATGCAGCGGGCCGTGGCGTGTGCTGGCGTCTCTGCTTGTGGCTTCCCTCATAGACTTCGTGCAAAACACCTCTGCCAGCTGTGTCCCGCAACCCGAAGCGCCAGTCTACTCAACCCATACGCCAGCGTTGTGGGCACCCGCATCGACTGTGGGCAGTGCAGCAAATCACTTGCCCATGAACACGTCTAGCGCAGCCGAGCCAATGCCTGCATTCTTCTTGGCGGTGGCCTCAGTCTGGCGTGCCTTCTCGCGTGCCTCCTCCACAGTCTTGTTGAATGCCGCCTGCACCATGTGACACATTTGAACATAAGGGCAGCAGCAGACCAAGTGTGTGCCGGTAAGTACAAAACTACTTGCAGAGGTGGGGTAAAGGGCATTGGCACTGGGTTGAAGCTGAAAAACTCAAGTGTTGGGTGCTGCTGCCGCGCGTGTGCACATCTAAGTACACTGCTGCCCCTCGTCTACTTCTTGCCTTTTTCGGGTGAGAGACATGGAGTGGTCTCGCCTGCGCGCCTGCTCACGGTACTTTGCGGCCCTGCCAGAGGCTTGTCCTGTCGTGCTTGCTTGGAGCTGGAGTTGAGCGGTGAGCGTTTGTCGGCCATGCCGCACCCGCGCCCACCTCCTGGCGCCACCGACAAGTAAGCCTTTGCTGTTGCATTACTCAGAAGCATCCTTAGCACTGTGTAGTGCTACGCTCTTGTGCGGCGGGTGGGAGTACCATCTCACATCCACTCAACGCCAAGTCATCCACCTGTAACAGATGTGTTTTTCGTGCACACAAAGGTACCGCCGCGCTGCAGTGCATTGTTCTCATGTGTGTTGCCACCAGCACTACTGTGTGTAAGTCCTACGAGTAATTGCCGCCTCAGCTCACAGGCGTGCACACAACGACAAATGCCGCACCTTGGCTGCCTCTGCGGCATTGGCCTGGCTCTCGCCCTGCGCCAGCGCGGCGGAGGCAGCGCGCTCAGCAGCGCGCTCTGCCGCACTAGTGACAGTGTCTGCTGCGGTGTCGATGCCGGCGTGTATGCGCGGCTGGGCCTGCTCAAGTCCCTTGTCAATGGCGCCGTGTGCGCGCTGCTCTTGCTTGGGGATCTGGTCCTGCGCCTTGGAGTGCGCTGCATCGGCACCCTGCGGTGCGCAAGAAGTAATGCATACAGTGGGCATGGCATTTGGTGAATCACCAGGCATGTGGGCATGGCATGCTAGCACATGTGGCATGTGCCACACGCACACTGTTTTTGGGCGGAGGCGGCCCTTTTTTTGTTTTATTTTTCAGCAGTGCGCGAGAAGGCACACAGAGTGGCATGGAATTAGGTGTCACTGGGCATGCACTTGTGGCATGCATGTGGCACACACACACTGTTGGTCAAAGATGGGTACCACACCTCACCGAGCATGCGCACTGGGGCATGCAGCATGCTGCTGCCGCACACAAAGTCAATTTCGGAACACGTAGTGAGAGGAGGTAGCAGTCAGCTGCGATGTGGTGTGTACCTGAAGTAGTATATGGTTGCACAGTTTGAAAATGGCATGGGCTGGCTGGAACAACATATATGTGACGGCACCCTGTCAGTCAGCCTCAAAGCTCGCAATGCGCGCACGGCATGTGGTGATATCTATGGTTGCGACATGCGCCAGCAGCACATCACGCAACTATAGCTCCGTTACATGCAAGCACCCTGCTGGCAGTGCAGGTGCCCACTCCATACCAAATGCAACACCGCGTCATCTCTACAAGGGTAACGTACAAAAGTGCACTGGTACCAGACAGTGGTGTGCCACAACTGCCAGCAGCCAGCCTCGAAGCTCGCAGCACAGCTCCAAGGCTCACAGCACACACATACTTCGAAGTACGAGACTTCAGGTACATACACGGATGTCCACCTTGAGTGCCTTGTCTGCGGCGCCCTGCTTCCAGCTCTCTGCCTTGCGCCCGGCATCGTGCTCATTTACCCTCTCAACGCCACCCTGCAGCTGCTCAGCACCACCCTGCAGCTGCTGAGCACCAGCGTCCAGCTGCTGCTGTCCGGCCTCCTTCTGCTGAGCAGCGCGTGACATGGCGTCCTTGGCCCTGTCTGCGGCCTGCAGTGCCAGCTTCTCCCCTGTGCATTTGTGCAAGTTTGTGACAGCAGTAACAATGCCAGGCGGCACGAATCAGTAATTTACACTGAAATACAGTGCGTTGCATTGATACTCTTCAAATCTGTGGCACATAATTGAATGAGCCAGCTGGAAATACTGACACTGCAAGCGTCGCCGCTGTGAATGCGCAAATGTGTGCCACCAATGCGCAAATGTGTGCCACCAGAAACACAATTCCAGGCGGCACGAATTAGTAATTTATATGTCGAAGTATGTGGCATTGAGCATTTATAAATCTGTCGAAGAACTCCTCCTATCTGCTTGACGGCCAACCAAAGTGCCACAGAGTGAGGCAGAGGTCTACCAGCAATGCTCAGCGTGGCTCCCACTTCAACAAAAACTTCAACAAAAACTTCAGCAACAAAAGGAGCGTTGCAGTTTGCTAGCAGCGCTGCGGACGGCATCAGAGACTTTTAGCTGGGTGCTCAGCTGCATGCCACACAGCCGTTACTCCGTGCTGCGGTCAACCAAGCTCTGTTGACACGCCGTAACTTGCGGGAGGGGGTATGTCAGGAGCTAGCAAAAGGCAGCAGCTGGATGGTCTCACAAAGAGCCCACCGCGGCACTCGTGGGGAACCATACATGGGCTTAGCACATATGTCCCAACATACAATTTTCAGAGTGCATGCCACGCAGCCGTGACTCCGCGGGGGGGGGGGGGGTGGGGGGAGGGGGGAGTGGTCAGCAGCACTTGCAAGTGAACACATAAAAGTTGTAACAGTCTGCACTCACCCTGTTCCATGCCCTTGGTGGTCTGCGCGTGCATGGTGTTGGCGCCGTCGATGGTCTTGTCTGCCGCAGCGCGCGTGGACTCGTGGGTGCGGTCCGCTCCCTCCAGAATCTTCTGCGTGGCCTCGTCCTCAGTGCGCGCCGCACGTGCGCTCAGCATCATCTGCACACCAACACAATTACACATGAGGAAGCGAGTTCATGAATTCATCAGCACATGTGAGATGGAGCATGTATAGCATTGGCTGGTACCTTGGTTGCGCATGACATGTGGTTGGTGTATGATGCAGGTACAGCAAGTGCATGCAACTGAGCGCCGCAGGTGTGCACGACAAGCCTGCACCGCGCTTGGGCTGTGTGTGGTACATGGCATTGCCTCCTCAGCAACCCATAACAGCACGCACACACACACTGCGCTCCAGCACAACAATGCACCACACACGCAAACAACATCAGCCCACCTCCTTGAGCCCGGTGATGGCGCGTCCCGCGTCGGACACCACCTCCCCCGTCTGTTGCCGCGCCGCCGCCGCCGCCTGCTGCGCCTTCTGCTGCGCCGCCTTAGCCCTGGCCTGCGCCCCCTCCGCCGTCTCCGCCGCCTGCTCCCTCGTCATCTTACCCCCCTCCCCTCCCTTGCCGCTGCTGGCGGCGGCGGCGGCGCCGGCGGCGGCGGCAGCGGCCTCCTGTGCCTCGTTGGCCACCTCGTTGGCGCGGTCGCGCACGTTGCCGTCGCCGCGAAGGGCCGCCTCTGCGGCGGTGCGCGCGCGCTGCCCGTGCTCCTTGGCGTCGGGCGGCAGCTGCTGGGCCAGGGCGCCCACCGTGCCCGCGAGCCCCTGCTGGCCGCCACTGTTGCCAGAAGTCTGCTGCTGGCTGGTGGTGCCACCAGAGGAGGGGTTGGCGTCGTGTGTCTTGTCCTTGCCGGTGCGCATGGCGGAGGTAACGTCGCCGCTGATGTCGCGGTCCTTGGCGGCCTGCCCATGCTCCTTGGCCTGTTTGCAACAACACAAATGATGCCATGGGGGAGGGGAGAGGTTCAGTGCATTATCTTGTGGGGGCAGGTGAGGTAGGGTACCACATGGTACTAGCTTGGCATATGACTGGGTGTGTGGCGGTTGGCAGGCATGTGTGAATAAGACACCAAACAAGGCCAGCCTAGGGCAAAAGATAGTGTGCGAATGCAGTGCCCCATGGTTGGTGGACACAAGCTGTTTGAAGAAGCATCACGGGGCGGGCGGCGATATGCAGTGTACAAGGTGGCGCACAGACATGTACACGCACATGTCACTGTGCGAATATGTCACACAGCAACCCTGCACACGCGGCACCTGCCAGCTAAATAAGGTTCAACACTCAAACAAAAACACTCCCTTTGCCATGGGCCGTCTGTATATGCATGTTCATCCACACGTATGCAGCACTGTACAGATATATCAAAGAACAACGGTGCACACTCAGCACCTGCCAGCTAGTGCTGCTGTAGTAGTAGGTGGCTGGACACTCAAAAACATGCAGACTCATCACCTTGCCATGGGCCTCCTGCTCGGCCGCGCGCGCCGCCCTGCCTACCGCGCTGGTGGTGTCGTGCAGCACCGGCTGCCCCTCATCAATCAGCCGGTCCGTCTCACCATGCGCGGCACCAGCCTCATCGCGCACCACGCCCTTGGTTTTGTCGGCCAGGGCAGGCATGGTGTCTGCGGCGCGGCCTGCGGCGTCCTGGGAGGCTGCGCCGGCGGCGTCGGCGGTGGTGCCCACCACGTTGCTGGCCACGTCAGCTGCGCGGTTGGCCTGCGCGTGCACCCAGGTGGCACAGCATGTGGCGCGTGAAACACGTTGAGTGCCTGCTTCATGCAGTTGAGCTGAACTCTACCACATACTTCAGACGTATTGATCAGCATTATTCATCAGGAATATTGTTGCCGGCCACGTCCGTTGCGCGGTTGGCCTGCGCAGTGCATGTGCAAGCGTGGCACAGGTGGCGGCAGGTGGCAGGTGAGTTGCTACTTGGTGTAGTTATTTTCAGCTGCACCATACAAACTACAGTGGTGCATTAATACTTCAGAAGTACTATAATGTTGCCGGCCACATCCACTGCGCGGTTGGCCTGCATGCATAAGCGTGGCGTGAGTGGCACAAGTGGCACAAGTGGCACAGGTGTCAAGTGTGTAAAGTTGAGGAGTACGATGTCATGCACAAGCGTGGATAGGTGACACCACACTGCGTAAACACATGCGATGTGTTTACGCAGTGTGGTGTACTTCATTATCTATATTATCCTGCTGACGTATGAGCATGTGTATCAGGGGCCAGCATGTGTGGTGTGTGGCACTCGTGTTGGTGTGATGGTGGCAACATGCAGTGGTTGGTGGTTAGCGGTGCACACTCGGGTGTTGATGGTGCGCTCAGCAGGCTGTATGCCAGCGGCGCAACTACATGCAGCGCCTGCTTCGAGCAACTCACCCATACATCCTGCTCGTGCGCGCACACACGCGCCACCAGCGGCAGCATGCGTGTGTGGCGTTTCTCAGCCGCAGTAAATTATGATGGCTGCGTGCTCAGCAGTAGATGTGCGCACGTTCAGTAGAAAGTCTCAGTCCATATACACCAGCATAATATATGACGACGGTATATAATACTTCGACTACTGAAGTATAGCAGACAGTCCAAAACCTAACCAGGTAGTTCAACTTGTGCCCCTTTGGTGGTGTGCTCAGCAGCCTGATGCTGGCGCAGGTGCATTGCCGAGTTTGTGTGCAGATAAGTTCAACTCCATCAAGCATGGATGTTCAATTTGTGTGACTATGGCAGTGTGCTCAGCAGCCACAGAGCACACCAGCGCAACTTCAAGTCTCAACCTCGCAAGTTCAACTCTACCATACTTCAAGCAGAGTGCTGCTTGCGCGCCACCCCTGGTCATGCGGCACGGCGTTATAATGATAAACTTCTAAGTATATGCAGCAAAGTACAGAAGGTTTGACCATGGTGGCGTTGACACTGCCTAGCCCATGCCAGAACCATAAACCAGAGCAGGTACCGCAGACGGCACCAGTCAGTGCACATGGACAGCGCACAAGTATCTGCTGTTTTGTGGAAACAACCCTCACAACACTAACGGCAGTGCTCACCTGTGCACGTGCATTGCTGGAGCTGGCGCCGCTTAATGCACATCACAGCATAATTAACTGCGGTTTGTGGCACCAGTCAGAGCACACCACAGCACGACTGTAGTTGGTGAGAGAAGACAGAAGCATTGCTCACCTGCGCGCGTGCAATGCTGGAGCTGGCTGCTGCCTCTTGCATGGCCCGGTCAAGTGCCTCCCACGTCCTGCCATCCTGTTAAGTACAGTAGCATTGGGGTCAGGCATGGGTGAGGGGAAGACACGTGGTGAGGGGGGGCATGAGCTATGGCGGCTGCCATAAAACCATGCGTGGTTTACGGATCGAAGCCTGTTTCGCCAAGCGAGCACATCACATGTGTTTGTCATGCTTCTGAAGCACCTCATGAGCGCCTTGCCATTTCCTTGCTGCATCAAACTGCACAACATCATACATGCCATGTATGCTTTGCGGAACCATGATAAATTGTAGCAGCCGCGCACCTGCATGGGGTTGTCGGCGGGGCGTCCCGGGTCGGCCCTGGACGCGATGGCAAGCGTCTCGCGCGCACGCTGCCCCACCGCCGCCGCCGCCCCCGCCAGCTGCCCCACCATGTCCGTTGCCTCACCCCCCGCATCCTTCACCGCCCCCTCCACCACCGGCAGCTGCTTGGTGGCCACGTCCTGCGCGTAGGGCCAACAGTTGAAGTTGAAGTTGAAGTCAACAGTTGAAGTACAAGTTGAACTTGAACAGTTGAAATTGAATTTGAAGTCGGCAAGGGTGACTACCAGCAGCAGCTGCAGCAGCAGCAATAATCCATATCTATAGACAACCTTTTCTTATCAAAGCATGTGCAATATCTTGCTATGCTGGGCCAGCCACCATGCAAGAGCACATGCCACTACCCACATGCGCCTGCGCCAAACTGTCCCCACCACCATTTTTTCCCCATACATTCGCCATATACGCTGCACATACGCTCCGTATACGGCGTACATGGCTTGCTCATGTACGTTTTTGACCCCACCTGTGCCTCAGTGGCGGTGCAGTGCATATGCTACAGGTCGCGCACCTGCATGGGGTTGTCGGCGGGGCATCCAGTGTATGCGGCGGTGGCGGCCGGCGGCGCGGGTGCCGGCTACGGTGTCTATCGCATACCACACTATATCAAAGCGCACTATATTGCGATTACACTGTACGGCATACATATCACGAGTGCACTGTACGGCATATATGGCTTGCTCATACACTTCGAAGTACTACTAGTAGTATATGTGAAAGAAACCAAAAGGTGACAAGGATATAGTATACGTTTTCTGAGCAACCCCCCACCTGTGCGGCGGCGGCGGTGGCACGGGCGTGCTCCGCTGCGGCGTCTGCTGCGGCGTCTGCGCGCTTCTGTGCGGCGGAGGCGGCGCGCTTGCCCTCGCGCGTGCCCACATCCTTGAGGTTCTGCGCAGCGGGGTTCAGCTCACCCTGGTGGTGGGTGGAAAAGGGTGGAAAAGGGGGCAGCGGCGGGTGCGCATTAGCAGTGGCGGCGCTCAACATTAATACACTTAATAAACGTTTGTGTTTATTCGTTAGTTAGATTGAGAGTTGCAATTATACATGGGGTTCAGCTCACCCTGGCAGGCGGGTGAGTGGTGGGAAAGGGGGTGGAAAGGGGGCAGCGGCAAATGCGTGTTAGCAGTAGAGGGGGTTAATGTGCTCCCGCAAAAAATGTGAAAGAAACCAAAAAGGTGACTGAGCCCAGGTACTCCCGTGGCTGGGGCAGAAAGCCAGGCCGAAGCCTGT
>JAULBY010025840.1:0-17108 GCA_032358315.1 Ophiocytium majus | reverse complement strand
GTGCTAGCTGCTGCTGAGCAGACTGTGCATGAATGAATGAATGAATGATCTGCTGAGCAGGCTGCTCCTCCAACACTGCGTGCCAACTGTACCAGGTGCTTTTATAAGTATAGTGCAGTGGCACATGGGCCATCACATCTGAACACATAGCTTTTCATGTAAATGCGTACTCGTATGTATGTCACATACATTGCATGTGTGCAACTGCCACGCCAACCTGACGTCGACACAATCAAATCACACCGAAAGGCTTGCTGAGCACCTGACCGGGCTTGCTCAGCAGAGCAAACGACAGGTGCGCTCAGCAGGCCTGCAGCTCGAGTCGAGAGGAGCAACGACAACGGCGCACAAACCACTGCCGGCGGGACTGCAGGCGCGCTGGGTGTGTGGTGTGAGCGGTGTGGGCTGGAATTACAGCATGGCGGAACAACAGTTTGATGGGCGGTTAGGTGAGCATAGCCGCTGCAGCAGTGGGTGCACCCCCTTGGCACCGGTGCCTGAAACAGCACCAACGTTACCTTTGCAGCAGCACACAGAAGCGTCGCTGCTGCGGCAGCAGCGGGGGTGCTGCTGCGGTCTTAGGGTTAGGGTTAGTATGTGCATTCGCCGCCGCAACAGCCGCGGAGCCGCACCTGCTTTGGCCACGCACAGCTGCTGCTGAGCTGCTGGCCATTCTTCGCTCGTGCTGCTGCTGTTGCCGCCGCTGCTGCTGCTGCTGCCGCCGCTGCTGCTGCTGCCGCCGCTGCTGCTGTGGTTTGTGCGCAGGGGGTGCCCCTGCGCAGGTGCATTACAGCACCCTGGATGAGCCCGTGAGCGAAACCATCATGAGGGATCTCAGACAAGTGGGAAGCAAGCTGAAAATTGTCCTCATACCCAAGGGGGACCAGGAAGGAGTGCTCAAGAAGGTATTTGGGGGCGTTTTTGCTAGCCAGACCACTGCCAGCAGCAGTGCTCACCAGCAGTGATAGCAACTGCTGTTGGTTTTGCTGCGGGTGTCTTGTACGTGCGGTTCAACTGTCTTGCCGCCAAAGCGCAGATGCAACACAACGCGGGCGTGAGTTACTGTTGTGCATGTGACAACGCCACCCAAGTGTGAGCAACAGCTTGCTGAGCAATCACGGGCTGAGCTAAACCCCCTGCCACACTGTGCGCTTCTGCTGCACCTCCAAACATAACAACCCTAACGCCTCACTCAACGCTACCCTGTGCTGCCCCACCCCATGCCATACCCTCCCCCGCCCCCCTCCCCCCCCCCGCCAACTCCAGCTCAAGGAGTGGGACCTTTGGGGCCCCCTGCTGCTGTGCCTGGTGCTCAGCATCATGCTCAGCTCAACCGCGCCCACAAACCAGGGCGCGCTGGTGTTTGCATCAGTGTTTGTGGTGGTGTGGTGCGGGGCTGCCATGGTGACGGTCAATGCGCAGCTGCTGGGCGGTGGCATATCCTTCTTCCAGAGCGTGTGCGTGCTGGGGTACTGCGTGTTTCCTTTGGTGCTGGCGGCGGCGGGGTGCCTCATCACCAAGGCGTTCACAAGCATCTTCATCATTCGCGCGGCGCTGGTGGTGGTGGGGTTCCTGTGGTCGACAAGAGGTGAGTGGGTGTCTGTAAGCAAGCACATTGCATGGCTTGTGGAGGGGGGTCACGCAGCCCCGAAGCAGCCACTTCCTATTGCAGACACCACTGGTTTCCCAGGTTGAGCCTCCGCTCCCAAGAGCAACCTGGAAGCATTCCACCTTGGGCTGTGGCACAAAACGGGGGGGTTACTCAACGTACTTTTTACTTCAAAATATGTAAGTGTACGCACCACCAGACAGAGTGCCTCGTTGCTTCAAAGTTGCCTTTTACCAGTAGTACTTCACAAGTATGTTGGCGCGCCACCCAGACAGACTGCCTCTTTGAAGTTACCGTGAGTATACCTGACTGCCAGCTGGTAAACCACAGCTCTTCCGCTGGCCCTAAATGCCATAATAATAATCACCACCACATGTGTGTGTGTATTCAGGGCAGCGCTGTAAGCTGCGCGGGGAGAAATGTTGTCCAGCGTACAGTATGCTCTTGGTGTGCACAATTGTTTATCCCATTCACACGTGCCAGAGGCTGCGCGCATACTTGCCAGTTTGTTGAGTGACAGTGCTGCTGCCAGCACCGCTATCAATTCGTGACAAGGTCTTGTCACCACCAAAAAAGGGCACATCCTGCAACCAACGCTGGTTGCCAGTGCCGTTGAACCTATGGTAGTAACTGCAAAGCAGGGCCTGTGTACGTGCCACCGTACTAAAAGCACCGTGCGGGCTGCGCCGGCGCTTTGCCCTCGTTACTACTGTAGGGTACATGCAACCCATGCTCCATCTGGTGTGATATGATGCTCGTGGAGTACAGATCTGCTACTTGAGGTGGAACATGCACCACAGTGTTTTCCGTGTCATGTGTTTGATACCGTTTTGTGTGTACGGCCTGCTGCCACTACATGCACTACCTAATTACAGCGCCGACTCATTGATGTCCTGTGCCCTGCGCCTGCCTGCTGCCGTGCTGCCTGCTTGCTGCTGCCTGCTGCTAAACGTTTCGCTTCTGCCGCAGCCTCTGTGGTGTTCATCAAGCAGATCATAGCAGAGGAGCGCAAGGTGCTGGCGGTGTACCCAGTCTTCTTCTTCTACGCATTCCTCAGCTGGATGGTGCTCCTGCAATGACAGCGCTGCCACAGCTGCTGCTACAGTTGCTGCTACAGTCGCTGCTGCTGGGCTCTGGCCGCCGTGTGAGTTTGTTCTCTTTTTGTTGGTGTATTCCACCAGCTGTGCCAACCTGGTGGGGGGGAAACGCACGTGAATGTATGTGTACATTGATCATGTGGGTGCACAGCTGTCAGGTCAGCCACAATGGTGAATTGCCCAAACTTGCTCTGGATGCTTTGGCTGTCGTGTTGCTGCTTTTGAGGCTGCTTCATAAGAACGCGCCTCAGGCTGTCTGTCTGACACATGTGCATTCATCAATGAGTAGAGCTGCTGCCGCGAAATGAAAAAACGGTGCCAATGCTTCCCTGCACTCCTGGCAGGGTGTCACTGCATGCGTGACGCTGACCCACACGGTGTGCGACGACCCTGTTGGTTGTGCTGCACGCCAACAACGGGTGCGGACAGCTGTTGTCGGGGTGCAGATATGCACTGGTGAAGCCAGCAGCAAAGCTCACGCAGAGCAGCATTCCAGGCATGCTCTGAAGTACTGCAGTAATAGTATTTGTTACATGCGTTGATTATGCTGGGCTTGCAGGACACACCTTGTCTTGAGGTGCCATACTGGCCATTCATAGACAGCCCCTGCGCCTGCTTTACGCGACAGATGAAGCGTTGTTTCAGTATTACACACGTGTGGCACGCGCTAGGTCAACAGCACAACCAGCAGCTCACTTAGAAACATTGTTGCTTGTGCATGTCGTTGCCATTGCAGTTGCTGGAGGCACTAATACTGGCAGCACCTGACTGTCACCACGCCGCACTATTGGTAGGTGTACACCACTGGACTACTGTAAAACCAAACAGTAGCATGGCCTCAGGCAGGCGCAATGCCTTAACCGCACCTACTGTAGGCATGCCCAGGGCGCCCTTGCTCAGCAGAGCTGTGTGTGCACTGGCAGCGGCATCAGCACTCAATGGCTGAGCGTGAATACGACCTCAGCAGGGCTGTCGCTATATGTGACGTCTGCCAGTGTGAGGATGCAGTAGGGCTGCTCCACACCGCTGTCCAGCAGCCATGAAGCGAAGCCACTCGTGGGGATCCTGCAGGCACACAAGGTCGCAGTTGCAAGAGAAAAAATGAAACTTCGTTAAATGAGGTGCACTGCCGCTTTGTATGCGCCGGTGGTGGTTTGGTTATGTGCCAAGTGTCTGTGTCGTCAGCCAGACACCATGCATAAATGGGTGCAATGTGACCAGCCATACACTAGAAGTACATGTAGCAGTGCCTCAATGGAGCAGGGCACTTCCGTGTCAGGATAAAACCGCTTCTGCGTTCAGCTTGCGGTGGTCGATGTTGTGTTTGGCAAGTAACAACACCAGGGGATTCTGAACCAAGCCACATGGAGAGCTGGCAGTTGAGCACAGGCGGCAGGTCACCATAGGCCTTGCTGCTGCTCAATGAGCACTGTGCAATGACCACTGTGCAACCATGTGTGAGTACCAAGCAAGTACTAAAACCTAGGTGCACATGGCATGCACAAGCGACTCCTGGGCTGCCATGCATTGCGCTGACTTACCTGACACCCTCCTTTTCCAGGGTTGTCCAGGTGTCGAAGTGCACAACCCATGGTGCCAGGACAAAGCTACCATCAGGCTTAGCCTTCCACCGCTGTGCCTTGCCCACCACCACCTGCTCAGAGGCCGCACCAGCACACAATGCAATGCCAAGCAGCGTGCCCCCCCCCCCCCAGGGTGCGCGTGTCAGTTTGGAGTCCAACTTACCTCTGTACGCTAGGTTGGCACTTGGCCTCGGCGCTGGAACTGAAATACACGGCACCACCAAGCACTAGCGTCCTTGAGCAATGGCCCGCCCTGCAACACACCATCCTCCGGCAACACTGAGTCACATCTGTTCACATACCAAATTAGGGGTACTACGCTACACAGTGGTGCAAGCTCCCTTATACCAGCAACCTGAGAGCATGCGCACTCAAGGCCAGCAAGGCACACCAACATGCAGTGTACTTGTAACCCACTATACCCCGAATTGAAGAGCAGCTGCGTGTACCAAAGACCTACCTCTCCGTTGTCCCTGAAACTGAAATCCATGGCCACCGTGGCGGCACCATCCTTGAGGACCGCCCTAGCACGCTTTAGACCATCCTCTGGCGGCAGCTCACTCCACACCAGACGGTCGTTGCCTGCCTCTGGCACCAGCGCGTATGGAAACCATGCTGCCTCAGACAGGTAGCGCAGCAGCGCACCCTGATGAAGTGGTTCCAGCCAGGCGACAGGCAGACGTGGGAAGGTCATGTTACGTGGGGTGCGGAGTGTGAAGTGGCAGGGAAGGGGCGCTCATGCTCAGGCTGGCACCATGGCACAGCATGTTGGGGTAGCAGAGAAGGCACCGGGACAAGTGTACAGCAGGCGCCTCCACAAAAAAGTCAGACAGCAAAGCATCAGCCCAGCCCCGCCATGCCTTTTAGAACCCAGCAGATGTGCACACCAAGCTCTGCGGTTGTAAGTTGCCGGCACCGCACATATGCCCGGCATTGCCCGCTGTAAGGGTGCACGCACCCGGCAGCAAATCTGAAGTATTTTTCGTGTGAACGCACCTCATTAATCTCCTTGTTGCCCACAATGTTCATGAAGGCGAACGGGCCAAATCTTGCCCGCATGCTTCCCTCCCCAGCCACGTATGCGTCTGCCACGTGCACTCCCACACTGGACAGTGGCCACTTGCGGCCCATGAGCATGCGTGCCTCCCACAGCATGCCCACTGGCCGCGCCGGCGGCACAGAAAACCTCTGCACAGCAGCGAACGGGCTGCATGCGGGGGCGGGGATGGGCAGGGCAAGCGGCAGTTGCGGGTTGTGAGTGGGGTGCAACTCTGTAAATCGGCAATTGTTTTCAGCAACAAACAAGCTGCGCCAGTCCCTCCTATGAGGTGCAAACAGTGCAGGAGCACCGAGAACCACCCACATGCACCGTGTGTGGGCATGTAGGTAACACCCCTTTCTTTTATCAAAAAAAGCGGTATCACAGTGTATGTATAGCGTATGGATGTGCTGGATACCATGCAGACATACTTCGTTTTTGCGGACCCCATAAGGGTTAGGAGGCACAACAACTGGGGCGGCTGGGCGCACTCCTGTCTCCTGTGAGATGAGTCAGGTAGGTGCTGGTGGCTTTGGTGGTAGTAGATGTGACATATATGTATACAGTACTGCTAGTGCACCGCGAGATAAAGGATGATTGTCAACACTGACTCAACGTTCATTGTCAATATATTGCTGTTGGCAAAGTAGCATGTTTGTCTGCAGCTGAGCACTGCTGCTGCTCACCTCCATGCGGTGGATTCTGGCTTCAACGCATCAGGGGAGTCCGGCTTCATCAAGAACATGCCCTGCTGCCTGAACGAAGCCTGGCGGATGCGGGTGCCGCTCTGCCGCTGCAGCGTGGTCTCCAAATACTTGAGGACGATAGGCGGCACCGTGCCCACCATTTCCGTCAGGTCAAACGTTGGGGGAGACGGCATTTGGGTGTTTGGGCTGGTGGAAGTGACTGGTGGTGCCACTGCGTCGCGCATGGCGTGCGTGCGTGCTTGAAAGCGTTTGATACCCATGGCTGCTGCTGCCGCTGACACCACGCCCACCGCTATCACCCCTGGGAACAGCAAAGACCGGGCCATGAAGATGCTGGAGCTTCACTTCAACCTGTGGGACAGCCTCAGCGACGGCTGGCGGCAGCGACACTGAGGCCAGCAACGGGCCAGCTGCAACGCGCCAGCAATTTGCTGCTGCTAGTGCTGTAGCAGCTCCGCCACACCGCGCGGCGACTAGTACTTGGTGGCGGCGGTGTCTGGCTTTCCACGCACACTCGGAGTGGGACGAAATGCCGCTGTTGAAGGCACTGTTCACATCAGCGAACAGTGCGCGCGTGCGGGCGGGGGCATGCGGCAGGCATGCGCAATATGAAGCGTCACAGGAGTGACACGTCGACATGCGCAACATGGACCTGCACATGCATGGCGCCGGCGACTGCAGGCTTGCGCATGTATGCCCAGCAGCATCGCATCCTGAGCTGCAAGCACGGGGACCAGCAGCGCTGATTTGCCGGGGCATGCAGACCACGTGTTCATTTATCGACAGTGCTTGCACGAATTGGGGCCAAACAATGCATCCCCTGCTGCGTCATAGAGCAAGCCAATCTCACCATGGACGATTGCGGCGCTCAGTGGTGTGCTGCCAGCTGCGCCAAGGCACCTGCCACGCTATACCACGGTACCCAGCCAGCGCAGCATCACAAGAGCAGCACCACATGTGCCTACATTGTACTTCCGTAGTACCATGCCGCCTTGCTCGGCGCATAGCGACACCCGGAGGCACTCCCACCGCTGTTCCTGCCCTGCTGCCACAACCGGCGGCGGTGCTCAGCAGCAAACGCACAACCAATGGCACTGCCGGGGTCAGCCACCATTACCGCACCCCGCCACGCCCGCCTCTGCTGCTGCGCCCGCCCCTGCTGCCAAACCCACCCCTGCCGCCCCGCCGCCCCCCGCCCCTGTCATCACGGTCGTACCTGCCGCCACGCCCGCCTCCCGTTCTGTTGGGGACATTGTTGTGGTTGTCATCATGGACAAAGTTGCAGGAGTCGCCGTTGCGGCAGTTGGTGCTGACGCGCCCCCAGAAGTTGCACAGCGGCGCGCCTGGGTGTGCTGCGGTGCGCGTGATTGACGGTTTATCGCTGCCGCCTGCACCACCGCCGGGCGCTCCCCTGAAGGACGGCTCTCGCTGAATAATGTGAGAAGGTGGGGGAAAGGAGGAAAGCAGAGGGGTGAACAGGGTCAGTGGGACGGGCTTGCAACTGTATGTCATGTAGTGCTTGACCCGTAACACGTCACCGTCAGCGGCGGAGGTACGGTGTCCAAGTCTGCAAATCACTTCTCGTGGCTGCTGCAAAGGTGCTGTCTGGTTGTGCACCAGCCACGCATAAACACTGGCAATTCACTACTCGCTGGCACCTGACACACAACGACTATCACATAATGCACAAGCCACTAGCAGCAGGCGTTGCAAGTGAGACAGTTGTCACCTGCTGGTCGTACGGCGGCTCAAAACCTCCCTGGTGCTGTGGCGGCTGCTGTGGTGGGTAGTACTGCCCCTGCCCCCCCTCATCCAGCCCATACCCCCCACTCTGCTGCTGCGGCGGCGGGGGGTACTGCCTGTCCCTGTCATACTGCTGGGGTGGTGGCTGCTGCTGCTGTGCCCGGTAGCCCTGCTGCGCATCGTAGCCTCTGTCGTACTGCACGGGTGCGTCCTGTCCATAGGGTGGCGGCTGCTGCGCCGGCGGGTATGCGCCATAGCCCATGCCACTGCCTTGCTGCTGCTGGTAACCCTGCCATACCAGGTATGTGGGCAAATGCAACAGCACATTGTGTTTGGGTTCAGAGCCTGATGTGCACATAATCGAAGAACCTAGTAGTAGTACATTTTCAAGGTAGACGGAAGTGCATTCAACATGCGCTATGCACAGCATGCAAGCTCTCTGAAGCGAAGGGACCGTGTAAAGCAGAACACACCGGTGCACTATTGTGGCTTGCGGAACAATGCTACTGTGCTGCTAGCACTGTGCATGCCATAGTACAGCACCAAATCTGCAAGCGTACGCACATGTCACTGCTGCATTCACTGCGCCAGCACAGGCACACGGCAGCACATGTGCACCTGCTGTACATTGCCAGGCGGCCCGCCACTGGGCGCCTGAGGCGGCTGCGGTGGCTGAAAGTCCCCAGCAGCAGGCGGCCCCTGTCCCTGTCCTGCCGCTGGCTGGTCGTCTTCGCCTAGGAACGGCATGACCCGTGGCACGGCGGCTGGGTTGACGGGCACGCGCACCACGTCGGCCTCCGATGGTGTGTCGGGTATGTCTTCCTTGTTGAAGTACACCGTGCCCTAAACAGCAGGTGCGGTGTTCAGGGGGGTTGTCGACAGTGGAGTGCTTGTCAGTATGTGCAAGGCGACATGTCCTGGAGGCTCCTGAAGACCATGGGTCTGAGCTGTGCGACAGGAGGGGGGTGCCTGCAAGGGTGTGTGGTGCGCTGCTATGGCGCAGTGACTCCGCTCATCCGGCATGGTCTGCACCAGGGCTGCACAGGCGCTCTCAGCGACTCCAGCTGTAGCAGCGGGTCAAGCACAACAATGAGGACACCAGTGCCAACACACTGGCAATACCGGCAGGCACTGCACGGCGCAGCTACAGTACCAATGCCAGGCAACACACGCGAACATGCATTTTCGCACCCTGGCTCGCTGGCCCTGACACTGCTGGTGATGAATGCGCATGCACATGAGAGTGCACTCACCATGACGCTCTTGCATCGCGCCAGCTGGCGCTCCAGCTCAGGGCTCTCCGGCCCAGGAGGCTCAAGCACATCGCCGTTCTCGAGCTTATTCTTGGGCAGTGGCTTGGGCTTAGACCAGGGGAACTGGGGGGTCACTATGGCCTGGTCGCCCGCGCCGTCACTGCCGTCACAACGAATTGTTGTGTCACACAACGTGGTCAGGGAGCGCATGCACGAAGCACAGCGCAGGTGTGAGCCTGAATGACAATATCACCGGGACTTGGCAGGGATATGGCGGTGGTGCCAGCAGCAGCAAGTGGCGCACGTTGGCACTTGCAAGCCAGTCAGCACCCGTGCCTCAGTGCAGCATGGCGGCAAACAACCCTGAGAGGCAGGGTGCAGGGGACACACAGGCAGACACGCTGTAAGTGCATGCCACACGCACTGGACAACCACCGCCAGCCTGAAACAGCTGCCACGGCGCACGCCGGCACAGCGACTGACGGCGACAGCGCCTGCACGTACCCGCCACCATCTGCGTCCGTGCCGTCCACCCTGCTCTGCCTGCTCTGCTGCAGCGCGGTCCTCTCGTTGAGCCTCTCGCTCTTGACCATGGCCTTCCACTCGCGCGGCTCGTGGTGGTGCAGCTGCTCCTGAGTTGCTGTTGTCAGAATCTGTGCTTATTATCAGGGGTGTCGTGCCGGTGCCGCAGCGGGTTGTCAGTGGCGGCAGCATGGGGTGGCGGCAGTGGTGCTGCCAGCGGCAGCGGCGCCAGCATTATGCACTGCAAACGACTGCGGTGGCTGCAGGTGGTTGGCATGACCGTGCAGCTGGTGGCGCTGCTGCATTTGACAAGGCAGGGGTCTGCTGCTGCATGCAGGTAGGTAGCCGTCTCTTGGCTTCAGTAGTTGAATGCCTGCAGTTTTGCGCCACCGCGGGCACATCGGTAAATGAGCACAAAGGCACAGCATCTTGGCATCTCACACCAGTTGACACTGCAGCCTCAGCCACACCCGCCCACCCACACCAGTGCACATACATCCCTGTAAACTAGCTTGGGCAAGTGCAAATTGATGCAGCTGCGGCTGGAGGGGCACTGACCTGCATGGGGGTCTCATCCATCTTGAAGTTTCGCACCTCCCGCAGTGGCTTGCTCACTTGGTCTGCCCACTTGAGCTGTGATTGACATACATGCCACATAGATGCAGTCCAGCAGGGTATGTTGCATGAGCGCCAAGCACCGTGCAGTGTCAGACTGTGTTGGGGCAAATACGGTGCGAATTACAACCAGTTGCTGGCATGCACACACAGTGCGGTGTAGCAGCATTTTACGTGGTATGAGCCAGACGGACAAAGCACCTTGCAGTTTGGTCGCTATTCAAGAGCATGCACATACAGTGTGACATACTTGTTCAACGTACCTGACATGGCATAGCCGCCACACAGTCAGCACCAACTCATGTCCAGGCCTTCTCAGCTGCCACGACCACCATCATTGCAAGCGTCCGGCATGTGCCAAATACCAGCAGCAGCAGCGCCAAGCGTCCACCTACCAACTTAAGCTTGATCTCCTCACCTTGACAACCCTGATCTTGTTCTTGTACTCATCCCTGAAGCTGGCCATGTGCGGCGGTCCCAATGCCGCCGCCGCCGCCGCCGCCGCCGCCGCAATGTTCCCCAGAATCTGAGACACCTTGCCCTTGCTCCCGCCCGCTCCAGGCGCCCCGGCAGCCGCATTCGCCGCCGCTGCGCTGCTGCCACCGGCGGCAGGTGGCGCAGGAGCAACCGGCTCCGTGTGCTTGAGAATGGACTTTGACTGCTTCTTGGGGCCGTCGCTGGTTTTGGTGGTTGACGGCGTGGGGGCATCGGGCATGTCTGCATCACCGGCGTCGGCTGTGTCGGATATGGCGCTGGCACGGCGGATGGTGGCCTCGCCAGTGACGACGCCACCCTGCTGCTTGGCTTTCACCTGCACGGTGGTGAGCACATGTGTATAGCACAGCAGTAAGCGCAAAGGTCACAGCAGCACTGTGGGTGGTGCAGCAGGTGTGAGGGTGTGGCGTAATGCCAGCGGTGTCGTTACTTTGTGCACAGGGCGCCAGGGGTGGGGGTATGCGCGTGGCAAACAGAGTGTCAGGCGGTTCCGCAATGCTATGTGTACAAGCACACTAGTGTTCTGCTCTGTGTCAACTCCAACTGTATTGTATGCCAACTCCAACCGCACTGCATGTCAACTTCAACTCCACAGCATGGCGACTTCAACATCATCCATGTGTGCCACAAACGTGGTCAGAGGCCTTGCACTGCACCACTCAGCTGCCACGGCTCAGGGGATAAGCTGCCAGGGTTGCCATGGCCACAATATCTACGTGGCCGCGGTGCAAGGCAAGAGCAGGGTAGTGGTGGTAGTCGATTATTCCACATGTGCCATGTTTACCTGGTCCGCATCGATGACCATAATCTTCTTGGCCTGCTTGCGTGGCCTGGCGGCGCCGCCCGGCAGCAGTGGTGTAGGCCCATCCTGGACATGCACAGAAAACATGTGCACCAATGTGACAAATGACACAGAGACAAGACAAGTCACGCACCCGCACATGCATCATTGCCGCCATGCCACACGTGTTGATCAGCGCAGTCCACTGCCTGCAGCCAGTACTGCACGTAATGCGGGCGAATTGCTACAAATACAGCTACATGTGGTTGATTTAACAAATACCTCCCACTGCAGAGCATGCACAAACGCTGCTGTCACAAGCTTGTCAAGGCACTCAGCTGCCTGATGCACTCGCCCAGCTGCGACACACACACAGGCGCTGCCACCGCACGCACCAGCCAACAATGCACTTAACCCACAACTGCCCCGCCATGTTCACAATCACCACCACCACCCACAGCGGCACCGCACCTTCTCTTTGTCTGAAAGCTGTCGCTTGAGGCCCGCGCGCGGCCCTGCCCCACCGGCCCTGGGAGGGCTGAAGGGGGAGTCCATGCCTGCCGACCTACCACCAGCTGCGTCTGCCATGTCCTCACTGACACCGATTGTGAGAGACATGCGGCGGGGAGGCGGCAGCTTGGCAGCGGCCTCCTTCTCCTCAGCGTCCTTGGCGGCCGCCGCCTCTGCTGCCGCCTGCACGTGCACGCGCGGCATGGCGCGGGGGTGGTGGCGTAAGTGCAAGTGAGTGCAGTCCCGTGGCAGTGGAAAGTGTTGTGCTGCTCGGGGTGTGATGTAGTGTGCACACTTGTCTACAGGTTTATTCCCATATGCAAAGGGGACACTGGCTGGTGCACACAGACACGCAGCGCCGTGTGTGAGGTGGGTGGGCTGATGGCATCTGGCTGCTGTCAGGTGGCATGTACTAAGTAGGTAGTAGAATCGAAGACCCACAAGCCCACGTGCAGTCAATGTGGGCAGTGATGAACGACGTGTCTCAAGAGACACACTAAGTGGACATAGGTATGCCAGCAGTGCACAGCAAGCATGGCATGGCGTGTGTGTGCCATAAGAAGTAGCCACCACAAAACAATACACCTATAACAAGTGGACATGACCATATCACAGGTACCTGTGCAGCTGCCTCCTCCTTGAGCCTGATCTTGTGCTGCACATACTCCTTGAGCTTTGTCTGCTCTGCCTCGTACTCCCCTGTCTCAGCAGATGCATACAGCTTCTTCCACTGCTTCAGCACGTCCTTGCTCAGCTGCTTCACATTCTCATCACCTGCGCGCGCGCGCCAGCGCCAGCAAGCACCACAACATTCAGCAGGTGGTGGACCACAGTCAACACTTGTTGTGGAAGAGATCTAAAAAGCTTGCTTTCTTGTTGCCAAAAAATTGTTGTTTGAAGATGTACAACAGGTGTTTCAGGGGGGGGCAACGTGCAGCAAGCACCACATAATCAATGGATGATGGATCACCGTCAGCACTTGTTGTTTGACACATGCACAACAAGTGTTTCAAGCGGGAGTAATGTGAAAAAAGCATGCGCACGTGTACGTGCACACTTCGTATGCCACGTGTGACAACTTTGAGTCAATTCGTATGCTGTAGCTCCTGCAGAACAACATGCTACAGTACTGTAACCATCCCTGCTGATGATCATGGGGTGCCGGCTCTACTCTGTGTCCACAGCTGCAGCACATCCCACCAGCTCAGCCGCTTCACGACATCATCACCTGCACAGCGTACCCAAGTGCAGCAGTAGCAGACTGCTGCTGTACAAACTACAGGTTGAGAGCTGCACAGGCTGCTACAGCTCAAACGGCACAGCACTTTCCACGCCATCATCCAGCGCCCAGCGCGCCGTACAGTCGCAATGGTGACACGAGCAAATAAGGCTTAGGCACAAGCATGGAGCAGAGGTCCTGCACCCGACCATGTACTACCATGGCACTGCGGCCAACCCAAGGCGGCACAAGACGCATGACCTGACTGCAGCCATGCGGTCATGCCAAGCAAAGCGCTGCTGGTTTGGGCACCGCCACCCGCAATGCTGAGCACCACCCCACTGGGCATGACAGCGCACAACTGGCAAGGGCGTCAACATGGCGCTTGTGGGCTCAAGTCTCGGGCTGCAAAATTGCAAAATGGGAGAGGGATGTGTACAACCTGGTCTTTTGGCACTGGCAGCTGCAATGCGCACAACCCTGCGTATGTGTTGCTTGTGTTTTTTCCATGGCTAATGTGGTGGGCGGCGTGTCTTTCCAGGCAGCGCCAGCTATGCGCAGTGCTCAGCTATGTGCAGTAGTGTTGGGTAGTACACCAACAAGTGCCTAGTAGTTGGTGTATGGACCACGGTATGGTCACCCGCTGCCAGACACGGACGCATTGCCAGGCACTCACCGAGGTAGTTCTGCTGTTTGAGCAGCTTGGTCATGGTGGGTGCTCTTGACTGCACCAGAGCACCTATGGTGGCGGGCAGGCGCAGCGCCACCAGCAGCACACGCTGGACCAGGTGAACTATCGCTGCAGTGTCCGTCCCTGGGTTCTCCACCATCTCCACCACCTACAAAGGCAAAACATGAAGAGGCGGATGAAAGGTGGGCGCTTATTGAAGTGGGCTTGTGTTGAATCCACACTGATGCATGCGCGTATACACTGTCACATACGGATGTTTATGGAACTGAAGTACGCATGGTTGCGAACACATGTGTCATGCAACACCAACATTGTTGTGTGACAAAGGCACAAGCCATGGTGATCTACTATTACTACTCAGTAGCAGATGCTAGCCACAGTTTGAGGATTCCCCCTAACCACGGTGGAGTAGTTAATGAACTGCAGAGCAAGTCACCGACTTGTTAAGCAACCCATGACAGACCAAGCTACGCACATCAGGTATGACGGGTGAGCACAATTGGTGATAACGGTGTCCCTGCATCATTCCTGAAAACCTACAGCGTATAAGCGCATCACAGCAGTTAGATAAATTTCACTGGCAGGTTTGACACAAGCACCCCTGGCGCTACAGGTCGCTGTTAAAGCACGACGCATCGGGTGGGGTGCCATCTGCTGGCTTGACCGATATCTTGTCATCACACACACTCACACACACACCGCTCTTTTGTGTTCGGGTTAGTGCTCACCGCAACATGTGTGAGAGGGGACTGACTGAGACCGCGAGCTAATTGGTGCAAGGCGCACAGTGTTGGCTTTACCCAACATCAGCACTAACAAGCCGTGAGAGTCACAGCTACCGTCTAGTGCTTGAGTAGTTTGATCACAAGTTTGATCAGGCCAGTTACTTGTGTTGGACACACACAAAAGGGGGGAGAGGGGGGGGTTGCTTTAGGAGCCAGCCAAAGAACTTGCTGAAGTGTTTTACCTGGCATTCATAAAGCCAGCGACACGACACAATGGGAAGGGCAAGTTCCTTTTG
Source organism: Ophiocytium majus (assembly GCA_032358315.1). Lineage (NCBI taxonomy): Eukaryota > Xanthophyceae > Mischococcales > Ophiocytiaceae > Ophiocytium > Ophiocytium majus. The sequence continues at coordinate 2,223 of JAULBY010025840.1, read as the reverse complement.
CAGCCACCAAACAATTATATGATACCAAAAGCCATTGACTCGGGTGTAGGTGCTTTGGCACCAGACGGTATTGCAGCGGTGCACGTGCCGTTCACGGTGATGTACTTGCACCGACCCGGCGCCGAGCCCTAGGGCAACTAGGACAGAGGAGCACAACACACATGCACAAATGTGGTACCCTGTGCCCACCATCATACTATGAGGGAAACACCCAAAGGATGCCAGAGCAACACTGGAGGCATGCTCGATCCCTAGCACCAACACCTTGCGCTTCCAAAGTATGCGCCTTCCACAACAGAGAGTTGGGTCAACCCCATCTATGTACTTTGAAGAATGTGGCAGCTTTGGTTTTTCGTGTGGCAGCGTGTGTGTGTGTGTGGCAGCGCAGTCAAACTTCGAAGTATGCAAACCATACGTGTGCACTTGCTGCTCCAAATGGACACGAGAGCAAGAATGGAGCGCAGCCTACAGCAGTGCCAGTTGTGTTTATGCTTTCATGATGAAAAGAGGCACCAAGTTTTGGGCGTGCACGGTAGTTTGAGTCGGCTCACCCAGAAGCGCAGCACACGCAGCCCTCCCAGCTCCACAAATGCTTTCATGCAGTCCGCGCCCTTGTTTTTTTTCGACCCGGTGGAGGACTCCAGCACCGCCAGCAGCAGCGAGCGCTCCTCCAGCTGCATGGCATGGGCACGCGCGCATGGTGTTGGCAGCGACCACGTATTAGACACACAAACGTACTTAGAAAGGCGGAAGCAGTGCGCTGTCATGGCTGGCATCCCCGTGGGAGGAGCTCTCCCCCGCAAGACGGGGGCACCCATCCGCCACAGGCAGCCGGCACAGTGGTGGGAGTCAAGAAGGGTGCAGCCTACCACGTAGCCTGCAACAACTTGCAGCTCTGCTAGGAGAACCAATGCCATGCAAGACCGTACGGTAACGTGGCAGCCGCAGCAGAGTGTGCGGCACCACTGCTCACCGTGTTGCCGTGTATCATTGCCTGAAGAAAGGTGTCCACGGCTGGTATCGATGTCAGCCGTCCCTGCGCGGCAGCAACACCAAGGGCGCAAGTGGGACTGGTGTGGTTGCTGCTTGCGGCTCATCACGGCATCTGCTTCACGTTTGGGAAGTGGTACAGACTGAACTGTAGCCCAGGAAAATCATCATCAGCAAGCATTTTCAAGCCGCCACACCGAATCACTACAACACAACAGCACCACAGCGTGCAATGCTGAGCATTCTGCTGACGTCAATTTTACCTTGCCATCGATGCAGCCCAGCACCGCCTGCTCCAGGTCCGTGAGGTCATTGTTGGGTCCCGTGGGCTGTGCCTGGTGCTTGTTGAGGTGCGCCAGCGCTCTTCGCCTGGCCGAGAAGAGGCGGGCACGGTTCGCCTGCAGACGCGAGAGGTGGGGACTGGTGGTCAAAGGTGAGCTGCGCCTTGTCGGTGCTTGCATTTGTGGTTTACCCCAAACATACCCACTGATGCTGGTGCTTGCAAGGTGGGTTGCGAGCCTTAGTAACTGCAGAATAGCTGCGAAAGCCGCGGTAGCTGCTGTTGCAGCCGCGGTAGCTGCTGTTGCCGGTGCAAAATGCTGGGCAGAAGGAGCGCCACTCATGGGTGACGGCAGAAGCAGCACGTCTTTGCAGCAGTGGTGAACATAACAGGCACCGCCAACGCTCCATAGATAGCCACAGACCACACCCATTGGTGTGGTGTGGTTTTGGAGTGCCCGCTACAAAAAAAAAGCAATCCAGGAGCAGCAGTGGCTTGCGCGGTTCCGCCTGCGAGCTGTGCACCTGAGGCTGGGGCTCTGTGGACTTGGCCTGCAAGTCCCTCTGCGCCTGCAGCAGGACGTTAAGGCTATCGATCTGAGCGGTCAGAACGGCGGCATGGCCGCGGATGATGCGCTCAAGTGGTGTGGGTGCCGGTTTGCCACCGCCAGCATTGTTCGTGCCGGACTGTGAGGTTTTGGCGGCAGGTGGGGGATCAGAAGGCTTGGCAGCAGCAGCTGCGGCTGCTGGCGGCGGCACCGCTGCTGTAGCTTCACTCATGCCCCGGGTGTGCGTCTGTCCTCAGGTACAGACTGCTGCGACACACAGCACCCCTCTCTGTGATGGCCAGCTGCGCAGTGCTCAGCAGACCGTACACACTTGAAGTTTGTGTATTAGTCATGGAGACATGGGGGCATGTGGGCACCAAGTACATACTACGGGTATTTAGTCGGG
>JAULBY010025829.1:0-17108 GCA_032358315.1 Ophiocytium majus | reverse complement strand
CAAGAAGTAGTCAATATTTGCGATGATTGCACAAAAGATTACATGGAATTAATGCAGAAACAGAACCGATGCGACCAGGCAAAGGCACAAAAACTAACTACGAATAGCAAAAAAATATGACAGATTATGCAGAAGTTTATATAGAAATTAACCAAGTTCTTAAAAGCTACTATAACCATCAGTTAAAAAATAACCATGAACGAGCTGCTCAATCTGCAAACGAAGTAGCAACATTGGCAGAGCATTTAAAATTCTTAGCAGAGGCCAAGTTATGACCACTTTCACAACGGATGACCGAATAGCCGTAGAGCAGGGTACGGATGCCTGGCATCAACTCAGGCTAGGCAAGGTAACTGCTAGTCGTATGGCAGATGTGCTATCTAAAGGGAAGTCTGGAGAGTCTGCAAGTCGTACGAAATATCGTACGGAATTGGTAGTTCAAAGGCTTACAGGATTACCCAGCGAGTCTTTTACAAATGCTGCAATGGAATGGGGTACAAAGACCGAGCCAATGGCTAGGATTGCGTATGAGATAGCAACAAGTAACTTTGTAGAACAAGTGGCTTTTATAGATCACCCTACAATTAAGTGGTTTGGGTGTAGCCCAGATGGGCTTGTGGGGAATGGTCTGATTGAGATTAAGTGTCCCAATAGTAGCACCCATATTGATTATTTGATGGATGATAAACCGCCATCTAAGTATATCCCTCAGATGCAATGCCAGATGGCTGTAACAGGGTCTAGGTGGTGCGATTTCGTATCGTTTGACCCTAGACTACCAGATGACTTGCAACTGTTCGTAGTGCGCCTTGAAAGGGATGATGATTTTATCAAGGCAATGGAAGTAGAAGTAGAGAAGTTCTTAAGCGAGGTCGAAGATACATTAACTAAATTGAAAGCGAGAAAAAATGGCCTATGAAATGAAAGATGGCAACTTTAGCCTATTCAAAAACAATCGTAAGGAAAAAGAAACACATCCTGATTATGCTGGATCAATAATGATTAACGGCAAGGAGCATTACCTTAACGCCTGGCTAAAAGAGGGCAAGAATGGTAAGTTCTTTTCGGGATCAGTTGGCAAAGAAAAAGTACCCAAGGATAACTTTAAGCCTAAAGGTGCAGATGAGCTGCCAAAGAATACAATAGAGGATGACGAAGTTCCGTTTTAATTAACAGATGAGATCGGCATTAACCTTCACGAAGGAGAGCCTGCACCCTTCCGATTATGCAGGCAAACGCTTTGACCAAGCATTGCACGATAAATACGACCCACCAGCTAGGAAAGCTGTATCCGAATGGATGAATATGAAGTGGGGTCTAGATTGTAGGGAAAACCCTAATGTCTATGGAGTTGATCTAATCGCTTACAGAGCAGATAGTCCAGTTGGCTTTGTTGAAGTTGAAGTACGGAGCTGGAACTTTTGCCACCATCCCACCATCCATATAGCGTATCGTAAAGCAAAATTATTTCAGCAAGATCGCCCTGTTCTATTTTTTGCACTAACTCACGACTTAAGTCATGCGTACTGGCTGAAAGCTGAGTCGGTGGAAAAGTGTCCATTGATAGAGGTCAATAATAGGGAAGTCCCTAGTGGGGAGTTCTTTTTTGATGTCCCTGTCAGTTGGTTTAAGTATGTTAATTTAACAGACCCATTTTAAGATAAGTATAAGGCTCTTTCGTCTTTTCGCCTGTTTGTAAGGCCTTTTAATTCTTTGCCACCAGCCTTATTCCACTTTAGAAACTCATCGGCAGCAGACTCAAACTCGCCTCGATTGTGTTTCATCCGAAGGGTAGAATTTTGTAGATTACCGAGTCCAACATTGAAGGCGAAAGAAACAAGTGCGCCAAACCGACCAGGAGTAAGCCCACTAGGACATAATCGTTGAACTCCTTTTTCAAATGACTGTAAATCTTTAGCAAGTATTTCATCTACTTCCCCCATTGATAAAGTCCGATCCCAGCCATCAGGAATAGGCAAGGCTTTACGCTCTGCCAACGGCACTCTAATGTGTGATTGATCGATTACATGACCTACACCTACAGTCCAAATTAATGCTGGGCATTGATAAGGTCTAACCCTAATTCCTTCATGATGCGAAATCATGTCAATGACACGCTTATCTAAACTCATTTTTTAGCAAAGGCTTGTGTACCGAACCAAAAGGCAATAATAGAGGCTAGGATCTGCATCTCATCTGCATCAAATACTAATGGGATTGCCTGTGCAAAAGGAGTGCCTGTAGACCATGCCCACCAGATAGATGCAATATCTACAACTATTAGCAAGAATACAAATAGATAAGTAACCATTGGTCGTACAGACGCTCTTAGATTAATTACCCATTGGCTTGCACCTTGCCCGATAGCTATATCGTGGGCATAGAGAGCCTCACGCTCTTTCTCAGCAGTTTGGATAGTGATCTGCTCAGTACGGATTTCTTCTACTCTGGCTTGGGCTATGTAGCCTTCTTTGAGCATTTGTATCTCACGCTCTGTTTGCATTTGAGCTAATTGGAGTTCATGCGCTTTATCAGATCTATCTTGAAAGAAGTCCATTAACTTTGGCAGACCACCCATTAAAAAAGAAAGAGCTGTTGAAATTAAAGTAAGCATTATGATCCCCAATAAACATACATTCCAAAGGCTATCCAGGCAGATGCAACTACCCAAGCCCACATCAATAAATCAAAATCATCATTCATTACCACTTATATCCCCATGTGGCATACCAAGCTATAATTGCTGCTGCTACAAAGCACCAAAACTGTAGCCTTTTAATAGCTTTTAAATCGTGCTGATATGCCTCATTGTCTTTTTTACGCATATTTTCAATATCCACTTTTATCTTTAAAACTGCTTCCCACTCTTTAGCACCATGCTTTTTAACAAAGTCTATCTTTAGCTTTGCTTCTTCATCGCTAATTTGTTTAGTATGTTGCCATTGTTTTAAAGCCTTGATTAATGCTTGTTCTTTCTTAAAATCAGCTTCTCGTCTGGCTCTTATTCTTTCGTTTGCTTGTTTTTGGGCAACATCCAGTCCATCGTGCTGTATGTTTTCAATAGACTGAGATAAGCCCTTGCTTGCAGCTCTGCTTGCTTCGAGGCTACTTGTAAGGCTTTTAACGCCTTCTGATATTCCGTAGTCCACATCACTTGCTCATAAAGTAGTGTGTTAAAAATCCTACAAAAGTAGAAAACGCAGATACTATCATCATCCCAGCAAACAGCCCACCCTTAGATTTGTTGGCAAGTGCTAATAATTCTTCCATGCCACTTTCTAGTTTATCTATTTTCTTTTCCATAGCATCTACTTGAGCTACGAGTTGGCCGTATTTAAAGAGGTCAATTTCTGTAGACATGATTATCTTAGCTCAGTCCATACAACAGAAGAAACGCTACCAGCACTTGTAATACTGTAAGTTGCACCAGTTGGAACAATAAATGTTATGTTACCGCCCTCGGTGCTTGCATGAGCATAAGTGCTTACAACAGTTACGCCAGCTACAACACCAACTAAAGATGCGCTACTATTGGCAAATGTTCCACTACAAGCTACCGAAATTGGATAGCCGTAAGTGTTTGTATAAGTGGTATTTAGCGCATTAGTAGTAGTTCTCCATGTTTCACCATTTAGACCTAAACCAGAAATTGTTAATGCTGCTGAAGTCCAGCTAGTTCCATCTGATTTGAGAACATTACCACTTGTGCCTGGAGATACTGTAGTTACCGCAGAAGTGCCATTACCAATCAATACACCTTTAGATGTATGCGTTGCTGCACCTGTACCACCTTGAGCTACAGTTAATGCAGTAGTCAATCCAGTAATGGATGTAATGTCAGAATTTGCTCCGCTACCAGCAGCATTTAAGTTTGTTCTAGCATTACCAGCCGTAGATGCTCCAGTACCGCCAGAGGCTACAGGCAAAGCAGTAGACATCACTACAGCACCAGTAAATGTAGTAGCACCAGTATGGACAGAAGTACCAGTTACTACTAAGTTTCCACCTACAGTAAAGTTATCGCCTGATGCGCCTGTTTGCTGATCTTTTAGTTGGCTCATTAACTCACGAATAGCATTGTTAATGCCAGATGGAGCGCAGCCTTCTGCAATGTTAATACTATCTATATCCGTATTGTTAGCTGGAGTGCTATCAAATTCTGAAATCTTTGTCTTTGCCATTTTTTATCTCGTTAAAAAGGTTGTTCTTCTTGATTTGTAGGAATTGGATTAGTTAATAATCCACGAGTAGTAGTTGCTGGAACTGCTCCAAATCTACTTCTAATTACCTCTGGCATCCTACCTAAAGCCATCATTTCTTGTAATTGGCGAATTTGATCCATGCCAAGTTGTGTTGCACCAGCTCTAGCTAAACCACCAACAGCAGGGACAGTTGCACCACCAATAGCAGCACCAACAGGGCCACCTAATAACGCTCCAACTCCAGCACCCATACCAGAGCCAACACCAGTCTGTAATGGACTTGTTCCTGCATACTTACCAGCCCATCTTAAAAAGTTTTGCAATTTACCACCTTTTGCAGCAGCAATAATTGCATCTTGCTCGGTCTTAGTAAAAAACTTTAAATCTTCTGAGTCTGCAAGATTTACTAATTTTCTACGCAATGCAGTTTCTAGTCCTGATTGAGAATAATTTGCAGTTGCTCTTAGTTCTGCGCTTTGCAAAATATCTTCAAGTGCTTGGGTTTTATTATTTCTTGTCCATAAATCACGAGCTTCTTTAAGTGCTGAAATAGCAGTTTTAGAATCACCTTTTAAAATATCGTTTGCACCAAGATTATTAATATAAGTGTCAAACTCTTTTAACGCTTCTTTAGCATACTTTCCACTTCTACCACCAGAACCTTGTGCATCTCTAATAAATTGACGAGTTAAATCTAATTGCTCTAATGTTTGTGGAGTTTCAAAACTTTGTTGCAATCTACGCTGTACTGCCATTGCTCCAGTATCTTCTTGTGGATCAATAGCAATACGATCAGAAACGCTTTTAACAATTGATTGACCTGCGTTTTGTAGGCTTTCTGGCTTAATTACTGCACCAGCTTTAGCGGATCTTGCATAGGCATCTGAGGCTGATGCTCTTAATTCTTTTGCAGTAGGAGCAACTTCTCCTTGCCTGCTTTTTATACCAAATGGTGCGCCCATGCCCATACCAGCAATTAATCCAGCTAAAGGACTTCCTGTTGCCTCAGTAACGGCTTGTGCTGTCATTTGTTGTGGAGCAGAAATAGCAGCTTGCGTAATAGGAGCTTTACCCATTTGCTCTGCAACATTTCTAGTTACAACGGATGCGCCTTCTTTTGCTAGTCTAGCTAAAGATGGCAATTGCGCTCCAGCACCACCTATGCCAGAACCACCAGCCTCTATTACACGCTCTGTAGTGCTTGTTGGCTCTGCATAACCAGCCTTAGCCATATATTCTGATGCTACTTGGCTTGGCATAGCTAATCTACCTAAATCAGCACCAGTAATTTCTTTTACTCCGCTAGACGCTAAATTAATAAGTGTATTAAGGACATCTCCAATTGGCAATGCCATTGATCCAACTAAAGCACCAGGCGCACCAGCTACAGCACCACCAGCCAAAGCACCAGTAACAGCAGGAGCAGCTCCACGAGTTAATAACTCTCCAACACGACCAGCATTAAGTGGTTGTTCTTCAAATGGATTTGCTTGTTGTTTTATATCAAATTCATCAAATGGATTAGCCATTGTTATTGTCCTTGTAATGCTGAAGCAGCAGCACCCTTACCAAATTTTTCATCAAAAAATCTTATCATTTGTGGGCTAGGATTGCTTTGTAGTTTTTGGATTGCGCCACCTGGAATACCAGTTATATCTATTAGTCTTGGAGCAGCAATTGTCTTTCTAATATCTTGTCCACCACCATAGATAGAATCATATTTTTTAATGACGCTTTCTTGTGTTTCTGTGGTTAATCCTTTTAACTCTCTTAGATTTTTAATAATTTGATCTGATGTTTGCGCTTGATCTAAAGAACCATAAATAGACTCAAAACGAGGCCATTCTTTTTCAGTCATAGAACCTACTGCTCCACCAGTTTTTGATTCTGCTCTCATTTTTGCAATTGCAGCCAAAGAAATAGCAGATTTAACTCTGTCTAGGTCTGCTTTAGCATTTGCAGCAGTAGTTCCACCAATTCTTGACTGAAGCTCTCCACCAAAACCAGTTGCAGATTTTATTCCAGCTTGATTTTGTAAAAGTCTATCTACAGTTTCATTAATATCACGCATATTTATTGCAATGCTTGTAGTCGTTGCTTGTGCGCCTGGCTGATCTATCAAAAATGCTTGTCTATCTTTTAAAGGCAAAGATGGACTTGCAATTATTGGAACAGTTTTTCTTTCTGTTTTTGGTATATCTGATACTGAGAATCCTTGAGCATCAGGAGTTGGGGTTTTTGTTGTTACTTGTCTATCTAATGATTCAGCAACACCACCTAAAGACATAATTTGCTGACTTGTTGGTGGCATTTTTCCTGTAGCAAGTTTATATTGTTGTTGTGCTTGCAATAAAACATCTCCGCCAGTACCAGTTTCATAAACAAGTTTAGTTGCATCTATTACATTTTTAAGAGCATCTCCAGGCTTTCCAATTTGACCAAATGCTAATACATCTGATTGCGCTGCTTTTGGTAATCTAGCAAAATTAGTTGTTCCGTATGTAGTTTGTGCATATTGTTGTTGTTGGTCTGATAGTTTTGCTGCTGGGCCACTAATTGCATTTCTTAATGACTCTATCATTGCAGCATTTCCAGACATTGCTAATTGTGGAGCAATTTTTTCAACATCAAAACCACCTGGAGTTTCTACTACAGCAGGGCCTACTTCTGATGGAATAGCAGTCTGTTTTGGTGCTGTATATGCACTAGCAAGAAGTGTTTGTAATTGTTGCGCTTGTTTTTGCTTGCGAACTAACTCTTGAACTTGCGTAGCTTTAATCATGTTCTGCAATGCAGAGTCTATTTGACCTTGATAGCCACCTTGAAAACCTTGTAGTGCTTCACTAAAGCCACTACCCTGTGGCATCATAGAAGGTGCGCCAGCTTTAGAAAATGCTGCGCCTGCGCTTAATAATCCAGATGCAATTGCTTGGTTACGCAGAGATGACATATCATCTTCTGATAGTAAGCCTTCATAATAGGATGGTATTGTTGCCATATTTGCCTTAGATTAAAGATATTCTAGGTTGCTTAGATTGTTGCTCTCTGTCTTGCAATAAAGCTAATAGGGAAGATACTACATCCACATTTTGTCCTCTACGCATCATTGCTTGCAACTGAGCCATTTTGTTTTGTTCTGCTTGTTGAGCAGTATTTTGCTCTTGTAATTTAGATCCGCTTTGTGTCAATTGACCTAAAGCTCTTTGTTGAGCTTGCTTTTTTAATAAATCTTGAATTGAATTTCCAGATGCTTTTTGAGCAAGGCCTTCTCTATCATATAAACCTTGTTCTGTGTTACCTCTTAATATATCGTAATAACTACGATCACCAGCATCTACACCTTGATAATCTGCAAGCATATTTAGGTATTCTGGAGTGTATGCAGAACTAGGAAGTGAAAAAGCATCTTGACCAGCAAACGAACCACTATTGTTACCTAAACCAAGATTAGATAAAAGGCTATTCATTCCACCAGATCCAATTGATCCTTGTCCATCAAAACCAAAAGAACCGCCATCATCAAGACCATAGCCACCATTACCAGCAAATCCACTTCCTGTATCCATCCAATCTAATCCAGTTGCAGGATTCATAGAATCACCACCACCAAATAATCCCATGATTCCATCGCCACCGCCTAATGAATCAAATCCACCATAGGCTAATCCACCTTTTCCAGCACCACTAAATAAACTTCCAAATATTCCCTCGCCAGTTCTAGCATCAGAATTTCCTGAAAAATAATCTACTCCAGCTTGTCCTGCTGCTCCACCAGCTTTTGCTCCAGCAGGGCCACCATATATACCGCCAACAATTCCAGCAGCATAAGGAATAAGTGGGACTAATCCAGTAGTACCAAAGTTTTCTAAGCTATGCCAAGGGTCATCCATTAAACCTTGAAAAGATGCGCCTGGGTCGTTCCAAAAGCTCATAATAATTCCTTATTTATTAAATGCGCCATAGATTTGTGCGCCTGTACCAAGAACGCTTAGTAAACTGCCTAGACCTTGTTGCCCTGGGTTAGAGTAGATAGGCTGAGTAGATGTAGAGATACCGCCACTAGGTGCGCCATATACGCCACTTAAGAATGATTGCAGTTTAGCTTGTGGAAGATTTTGTTCGTAGTTGTAACGATTGATTTGGTCTTGCAATGCAGTTTGGGAGTAACCTTCTCTGCCCTGTCCGATTGCCAGTAAACGCTGAATATCTCCGTAGTCTGCCTCTGCCATACCAGGTGCAGCAGCCGTAGCAGCAGCCTGTCTTGCTCTTTCGTCTGAGTAATTCTGATAAGCTAGTTTGCCAGCAGTATCAGTCAGCGCATTAGCAAAAGTACCGCCAGCACGATCTGTTAATTGACCATAAGCACCAGAGCCATAGCGACCAGAACTAGCAGCTTTAGATGATACATTTTGGATGGCATCATAGTAGGATTGTTGAGCAGCTTTGGCAGCAGGATTAAATGCGCCTTGAAAGAAAGGGTTTCCACCTAAGTATTGACCCTGTACATTAGCTAAGTTCTCAGCTTGAGCTGCTCTTAGTAATGGACTACCAGCCGTAGCTCTTTGCTCACCAGCCTGTAGTGCTGATAAGGTAGTTTCTGTAGGGCTAACATAAGTCTGCCCTGGAAAGTAAGATGGGCCTTGATCTTGATATAGGCGTTTTGCCTCGCCTAAACCAAACTCTACATAAGGCTTGAGCATTGGATCAATTTGATTTGTAGTGGTCGTAGTTCTCTCTTGAACTTGTTGTCCACCGCCACCGCCAAAAAGACTTCCTATTCCACCCATATCAAATATCCTTTATCCATTTTCTAGGTCTAAACCCATATTTTCTTGCTATTACATCCCACCCTTTACGATGAGAGTCAAAAGTTACTGTACTTGCTCCACCAGCCTCGGCTATCTCTAATAGAGCTTGCCAACATGGATCAAGGTTATGCTCAAAATAAGCACACCATATATGTAGATTATCGCCTTGGGGTTGCAGAACCGAGAATCCTACTATTCGGTTGTCCTGCGAGAAAGCCCATAAAAGAGCCTTGTTATTGAAACATTCTACATATACATCCTCAGGAATCCACCCCTCAGGAGTCTTACTTAAAATCTTTAATAAACCTTTTCTAACATAATCCCAGTACAGCCTCAAATCCTCTGGTTTCACATAGATTTTTTGCATACCATAATTTTACCTACAATTGGTAGAAAAGTGGTAATTATCCAACTATTACATATCCATAAGTTTTACTTGCCGTTGAATTGGCAAAGTGGGTAAGTGTTGCGCTGCCATTTGTCTGTGCGCTGACATAAACATTATCCATAGCATTAGGGGCTACATATTGCATTGTTGCTATAAGGGATGCAGTAGATGGCTTTGTAGGGCTTGTCCCTGCTGCATAAAATTGTAGAGAAACAGTTGTGCTATCTGATGCCCAATATAGTTCTATGTAATCGTTTGCAGCCAACTCTAAAAAGAAATTCCATCCACCAATAGTATGCCCATTAATTGCACCATGCTTGCTAGGTACTGAAATAAGTCCAGTTGATGCAACTAAATCTGTGCCATTTTTTCTTAGCCAAACATAAGCATCATGGTCTTGACTATCTGTATTTTCAAACTGTCCAGACCATTGCAAATTGTAGATACCAGCGTTTCTAACATTCATCCTAGAGCTATTAGAAAGATAGACTCCGTTTGTATAGTCGGTAGTATCTAGTGTCATTGCATAAGCAGTAGTAGTGCTTGCAATAGTCTGATCTACTAGGCTTTGAAACGCTCCATAAGGAGCAGTATCAGCAAAGGCAGCAGCCGACTTAGGCACTAGCAAGATCATAGAATCTCTACTTATTCTAGGATCGCTAAGAGTAGTAGTTGTTGCGTTTCCTGTGGCTAATGTAACAGTCCCAGTATTGTTGGTCTTACCATCCATCATGCCATTGACGATCTCAGCTACAGCTCGTTGATCGCCACCAGCAGGGGGAAGTCTACGGAACATTATCTACCGCCCTGTTGCGTTAAATCTATCTCTACCCCAGCAGCCGTTTTCCAGTTAGCACCGCTAGGGAAAACCCTTACTCTATGGTACTTGCCACCAGAGCGCAGGGATGCCCTATTCTCTGTGTCTGCTGCTACGGCAGTACCAAAGCTAGGAACTTCGCTTAACAACGCTCTAGAGGCTACAGAAACGCTTGCAGAGCCATTATCTACCTTTGGCTTGGCTAACATAATGATTGACTGATTGCCGTTGCCTATATCTCCTGTAGTAATGTAGGCAGATTTATTAGAACCAGTAAAAGTAACAATTTTGGTATCTTTTACGCCAGCAAGAACAAACTTACCGCCAGCCCATAAACGGCTATCAAATGAAGTTTCTATACTGTCCATTGTTCCAAAGGTATCTAAGCCTTCTAAGGTTATGCCAGCCTGTGATGCGCTACCTAAATAGCTAGAAGTAGTTTCTGCCTCAGACCATTTTTTAGTCTGAAAATTGTAAATAATAAGACGCTTTTGGGCAAAGACATCTGTAAATTGCCAGATGACTAACTTACGGATTACATCAATGGTGGCACTCATCTCGTTTAATTTAGACTGATCTACAGCATTAAAGAAAAAACGATCTACTTTTTCTGCTCCGATAGGAGTTACTGTTTGCCCATCGCAGACATGGAATCCATCGTCTGATAGGAAGAATGTTAGGTTTCCAAACTGGGCTATAGAGTTAGACTCATAGCACCCAATGTTTCTAGCAATAGTGTCAAACTGGAAGAATAGTGGCGCACCTACATAAGTCATTCTAGAGATAGCTCTTTCTAGCAATACTAGCCCATATTCACCGCCTGTAATGCCACGAATATCTCCACCATCGGGAAGAACTTGGTCATCTGATTGGCTTGTAGCACCAGCAGTCCAATCTGTTTCATCGTTAATATCAGACCAATAAACCTTGTTTTCTGATCCAGCCACATTAGCAGCTACTACAAAATCTCGTACTGTAGTTACAAATTTAGCAGTAGGGGCAGCAGCAGCTAGATCAGCAAATAATGACGAGCTACCTAAATTCCATACTTGAAGTTTTCCTACTCCATTGGCTGCAATAAGGGATGGCCCATATTGGGTAAACATCCAACGATTTGTGCCTGTGTAGTTTCCAGTTTTAGATACATTGTCTAAAGCTAATGTAGTGGAATTAAATTTATATAACTTAGTAAAGCTACCAGCAAATAAAGTAGATGTTCCACCATACTTAGTAACAAATACATTGTTAAGACTTGTATCGGCTGCGCCTGATAGATCTACTGTATCTGGGAATGGGCCATAACCTATTGCCTGGGGAACAACATTATAGGCATCTTGTATAGAGCCAGTTATTCCAGCTTGGTCTGGTAGCCATTCGCCAAATTCTACTATTGAGGTAGCCATGTATTACTTCCTGTTGTTTTGTCTGTCCAAGTGTTACTTGTAACATTTGATGCTGTCCAAGTATTGCTATCTACTGTTTTATCTGTCCAACTATTGCCTGTAACGGATGCTGCTGTCCATGTATTAGATCCTACAGCAGAATTGCTCCATTCCTCGCCTATCCTGTACCCAATAGCAATTATAGAGGCTATGCCTGCAATTGAGCAGTTTCCAGCGAATACTGCATTGCCATTAGCGTCTACTGTACCGATGCAAATTGCCGATCCAGCACCAGCTACAACAATACCGCCTAATCCTGTAATTGTTCCAACGCCAATGACAGAGCCTTCAGCGTTTTGTATCCGAATGGCTACAGCGTCTACTGTGCCAACTCCGTTAATAGATACTATGCCATTTTGTATCCTAATGCCTAATGCAGATGTAGAGCCAACTCCGTTGATCGAGCCAATCCCAGACAGGATTGCAATAGGGCTACCATTAACTGTACCTATGCCATTAACAGATCCAGCACCATCTGTAGGTAATACATCTCCTACAGCATAGATATAATCCCAGTATCCATAAACTACATACTGATCTGCGTATGCCATTATTTAGGATACTTAGCTTTAACCGCTAAACAAGCAGCTATATAGGCTTCTTGCTGTGCTGTATTACCCTTAACTATTGCATCTAGGTAATCAGCCATTGGGGGATATTCAACTTGTCTTTTAGCAATATAAGCGTGAGAAGTTACATAGGCTTCTACTGCGGATTTATCGTAAGTTACTTCGTTGTCTTGTGCGTCATAGGCAATATCACCACGAACAGTAACAACAGTAGGATTTAATTTATAAATAAATTCGTGGTTCATCCTGCAATCTCCATTAAAGTAATTGTTGAAGTTACAGAGCCAGCATCAGCCCAATAATTATTTAAATACGCAACAGAAACATTCTGAGAAGAAGCAAATTGTATTTTATATATTGTTGCTGAAGTAGTTGAAGGGGAATCTAAATAACTAATCACAGAAGAACCAACAACATTAGTTGAGGATGTACCTGTATACCCAACAAGATCGTCTATTTTTTTAATATTAGTAGAGTTTCTAAATAAAGCAAAATGTGCAGCAGTTCCATTAGTTTTTCCAGCACCATTTAAACTTGCTATAACTAAAATTTTGCTTGTAGCAAATTTAGGAGTAATTGTTGCTGTTAATCCTGTATCCGTAAGGGTACTGCTTGCAGTCGTTGTATAAGTTCCATAAGTAGCATTAACCACTTGCAATACTTGTCCAGCACTAGCTTGAACAGTAGAGTTGTTAAATGTAATGCCGTTAGTGCCGTCTAAAATTATTGACAAGGTATATTCTCCTTATATCCATGATTGGCATACTTGCCATGTAATAGTTCTCTTGCCAATTCTAAAAATTCAGCACCAAGTTCTTTTGATTCAAAATAACCTAAATTCTTGTTTTTACCATTGTAACGAATACTAGCAAGCCATTTTTTTGGTTTTTTAGCCCATGACAAACCTTTAACGCCTGATTTATTAGCTTTGCTTAATGAGTGATTCCATTGATTTTGGCTTAGCGTAACTGGTCGTAAATTTTCAACACGATTATCAAACCTATCATTATTAATATGGTCAAGGTATTCAGGGCAATTACCATGAGCCATGTAATAAGCCACACGATGAATAGAATATGGTTTACCAAGCAATGTAATTAATCTATAACGCCCTGATATTGAACCAGCTAAAGTTCCAGCAATACAACGACTATTACGAGAAATTTTGTTGTAAAGCAATCCATCTTTAAACTCTAATACAGCATTTAAATAATCTAATGGTGGAAGCGGATTTGCTTTATGACCCATTATTCTGCTTCCTGTGGAGTATTACCTTCAGCTACCCATTTTAGGTATGCTTGGTAGTCTGTGTTGTCAGGGTCAAATGGGATACAAGCGTTATCTGATAGACGAATAACAAATTGACCGCCTAAATGGACATTAAATAATTTATACATTTATAGCTCCGCATTAATTGAAACAGTAGCACCACCAGCAAAATAGGCAGCCCCAGCAGCTGAAGCTGTTGAATAAGCTAATACAGTGTCATTAGAATATGGAATAAATGAAGGTTGTGCACAATTTGCAACTGTAAAAGAACCTGAAACTGTTATGGTCGGTGTTGCTCTCATTTGCACAGGATGGAAATATGAATTTCCAAATAAAGAAGCAGCAGCAGAATATCCAGAATAAATAGTAAAACCACCATTAATTGATGAATTTGGTTTATAAAAATACCTTTGGCAGTTAGCTAGGCTGGTCTGATAATTAACATATTCAAAACCTGTATTTGACGAACCAACCTCTAGTTGAACACCAGTAATGTAAAAGGTTGCTCCGTTTGTTCCTACTACGGATGTTGCACCTGTGGCTGAAAGATAGCTAGCACCTGCCCAAGCCCCCGCAGTTCCACTTAATGTTGAGCCTGTTCCTAAACTAAAAACCACCCTAATTCCAATGCCGTTAGTTGTTAGCCAAGTTCCTGTGGTATCACCAGCAATCGTTACTGTTTTATATTCCCAAGTATTTGCAGAAGAAATGGTATAACTAAACGGATAAGAACGGTTAAATGAATCATTACGCAAAGCACCGCCAAATGTTCCAGTTAATGAACTGCGAACCCAAAATGACAAAGTAACTGTTTTAGCATCAGCAGTTCCCCATCCTAAATCTGCTGTATTAAAACCTTCTATATATTGTTGTATTACAAAAGTTTCGCTTGAACCAACTGAGTAAGCAGATAAAGAAGTTATCCCAGCATAATTAACAAATCCTACTGGTGGAGTTACTGAACCAGCGTTTTGCTGAACACTAAACTTAGAAGCGGCAGAACCATAAGCCGCCCATCTATCTAATGTATAGGTGTTATTTACTGTGTCAGTAATTGTTTTACTAGCACCAGCGTTCCTTTGGTCAATAACCATCGCACCATTGATAATGCGGTTCTTCATAATAGAAGCATTACCAGCACCTAATACACCCCCAGTTGTACTGGTCTGAATTACATCAGCATTGACTGTTCCGTATGGCATTATGTAGTTTCCTGTAAAGCATCAATTTGTGCTTGCAACTTAGCAATCTGTTCTTCTTTAGTTGGTTGATTAGCTAACCATTCTGCGTAACTGGCTTGTGACTGTGCAATTTCTTGTGCAGTTAATTCAACTGTTTTTTGACTGCCAGTAATTAAATCTAGTTCTATTCTGTCCATGATTTACTCGTAAAGAATATTAATTGAACCAGCATCAAATGTATCTGTGCCATTAGCTGTGGTTACTCGTACTCTGTCTAAAGCACCTGATAATGCACTACTGCCACCGCCAAAATATGAGATATTTCCGTTTGTTACATCTGACCAACTTCCAGAACAAACCCAGATATTTGAACCAAGATTGGATATAGTCATCATTCCAGACCTAATATATGCAGCATTTCCTGAACCATCTATTAGTAACGCAGAACTTGTAGAAGTTCGTGTTGTATTGGTATAAGCAGAACTATTGTACCCAGATGATGTTACAGACCCAGAACCTAATTGAATCATTATTAAAGATGAACCATTTGTGCTTATATTTCTAAACATCACAGTAATACGATTTACCCAACTAGGTATGCTAGTAAAGTCAATACTTGTGCCTGATGTAGAAGCTACGGCAGTACCGCTAACAATATTAGTAGATGCCCCTTGAACTGCTACTGTGCCTGTACCAGCAGGAAGTGTCTGTGTAAAGTTACTAGCAGTAGTAGGTTCGTTAATAGTAACTGAACCACCGCCTGTAGATTGAAGAACAATACTCATAGAACTACCCACCTTTGTCCTGATGCAATAGTTACTGTGTTCCCAGATGCTATAGTAATAGGACCAACAGATAAACAGTTATTGCCAGATGTTGTTGTAATGTTTTCTGCAATACTTGTAGAGTTGTACGCAATAGCCTTTGTAGCAGCAGAACCAAAGTATTGACCACCAGCTACAGTAGCAGTAGTAACCGATGTTACTAAACCTTTAGCATTAACTGTAACTACAGGAATAGAACTTGATGAACCAAATGAGCCAGTAGTTGAGTTTACTGTGGCTAGTGTAAGAGTGTTACTACCAGCAGAGCTTGTAGCATCACCAGCTAAAGCAGGAAGTCTTGCAGCAGCCAAAGTACCACTAGATATGTTGGTAGCGTTTAGAGAGGTTAAAGATGCGCCAGAACCACTAGGACTTAAAACATCTGTACCAATAACTAGACCTAAGTTAGTCCTTGCAGTAGGCGCAGAGGTAAGGTCGCTAAGATTATTAGCTTTCTCTGATTTATCGCTATTGAGGTTGTTAAAGTTAGCGTCTACCTCATTATGAGTAAGAGGTGATCCCTTGCCTGCACGAGTTACAAGAGTAGACATGGTTTAAGCTAAAGTAACTGTTACGCTAGATGTAGCAAACTTAAATACATCTCCACTTGCAATAGTCTTAGATGCAGTTAGCGCACCATAGTACAACATATTGCCTGTTGTTAATGCGTCAAAGATTGCAAAGTGAGTAAGTGTTCCCCATGATCCTGTAGCCTGGTCAAACTCAACAGCAGCAGCAGAGTTAGTTGTTACTCCGTTAGAAGGAGCAGCAAAGGTAATGGCCTTACGAGCATAGCCACTTCCAGTACATTCTGTGCCTGATCCTGCATCTGTTGGATCAGAAGTAAACAGAGCTGCATAGACTGTGGTTGGGGATGTAAAAGTAGTATTGCGTAGAGTAGCGTTAATTAATGCGTTCTCTAGGTAGTTTGAGATTGCAGACATGATAATCCTATCGTGAGGTTAATTGCATTGTTAGTGGCACTCCAGCGTACTCTGAGCTTTCGTCTGATCCGTTAATATCAGAAGTAGCCCTGTCGTATAAGGTAGCCCAAGTTTGTACTCTGGCATCGTTCATAAGATAAGGCTCTGCCTCTGCTAAAGACCCATAAAGCAAAGCATCTGGGAAGTTAGCAAGATACGCATTTGTAGCTACACTTGTAGATAATGGCGTTGGCTTATAATAGTAAAGCATCTCTACAACATAGGCTGAATCAGGAGTTGGAGCAAATTGGATCTCCTCTCCAATGATTGTGTAGTACACAGGCAGACCAGACTCACCAGCTCTAGCATTACGAGAGAACAAAGAAGGCGATAAATAAGAGATAGTATTTCTAGGATTGCCTTGAGTGAATATATCTCTCATCTCTAAGAAGTCTGTAGGAAGTCCAACAGTAGAATCACCAGCAGTCATTGTTGCTGTAGCAGCCTTGAGCGTTTGGCGAGTACGAATCTCTCTAGCCAGGCGAATCTCTGCAAAGCTAATAAAGTCAGGAATTACCGCAGTTAAATCGGATCGACCTAGATAGTTGGCTATCGAAGTCTTTAGTTCTGTGTATGTTGCAAAGCCCATTAGGACACCTCAATATTATGCCAGCCGTATGTGTAA
>JAULBY010025818.1:0-17112 GCA_032358315.1 Ophiocytium majus | reverse complement strand
ATCAAGGCCGCGCAGCAACTCGCGCAGCAGGGCATCGCCGCCACGGTGTACAGCGTGACCAGCTGGAGCGAACTCGCACGCGACGGCGCGTCCTGCCAGCACGCTGCGCTCAGCGGTGAAGCGCACGCGGAGGTCTTCGTCGCGCAGCAGTTGAAGGCCAGCACCGGCCCCATCATTGCCGCCACCGACTATGTACGCGCCGTGCCCGAAAGCATTCGCGCCTTCCTGCCCGAAGGCCGGCGCTACCTGACGCTGGGCACCGACGGCTTCGGCCGCAGCGACACCCGGGCCGCGCTGCGTGAATTTTTCAGCGTCGATGCGCAAAGCATCGTGAAGGCCGCGCTGCACCTACTCAAGCCGGCCTGAGCCGCATCTCCAAAGTCCAGCATCCGGCGGAGCTTCTTCCGCCGGGGTAAGGGCCAGCCCGGTCCTGCCTGGCGCGTGCCGCGAGGCACTTCCCCCTCCAGGCTTTCCTCGCGGTGTTACGCGGGCTCACGCCTGCCCGCGATCAGGCTCCCGCAGCCCTGCAGGGTTCATTAACACAAAGCCAAAGAAGTGGAAACATCACACAAAGATTGTCCGCACAAAGACTATCTCTCCCCTCTTCGAGGGAGGTGCTCAGTAAGCTCCACAACATTCTGTATCGCGAACTATCGACTGTTGATCTCTCTTACTACAGCAACATGAATTGCACCCTCGCCGCGCCCCGCAAAACGGAGCTTCCCCACACCACCACGCTGGCGACGGCCGACAGGAAATCCGGCAACAAAACGGGGCCCGCAGGCCAAACGGGCCGGCTTCAAAACCCTTCACACCAGTTCACGGTCCACCCACCAAGCAGCGCTGGCGCGGGCCCAAGCCCCACAGGGTCCTGAACATGATCGCCGGCAACATCAGCTACACCCATGGCACGGCCATCGAGCTTCAGTGCTCCGCCGCCATGATGGCCGTCCTGATGATGTCCCGGCACTGGCCCGGCCGTGTCGAATCCGGCACAGGCGTTTCATTCCAGGGCGATGCTTATGGCTTGTCCCGTCTCACGCTTCGCTCCCGACACCTCATCCGCATGATGCTCCTGGCCTTCATGGGTTGCGCACTGCCTTGCGGCGCCGTCACCCTGGGTGACGCCACCCTGCTTTCAGGCCCGGCACAGCCGCTGCGGGTGGAGATTGAACTGGCCTCGGAGCTTCAACCCGGCCTGCAGGTACGGTTGGCTTCCGAACAGGCTTTTCGCGAGAACGGCCTCAGCTACCCCGCCTGGCTGGGCCGCGCCCAGGTGTCGCTGTTGCCTGTTCAAGGCCCGCGCCGGCGCGCGGCATTGCTGCTGACGGCCCCGCAAACGGTGCAAGCGCCCCTGGTGGAATTGATGCTGGAGTTTTCCTGGTCCACCGGCAGCACCCAGCAGCTGTATGTCTTGCTGCTCGATGCCTCCACCCGGCCCAAAGACGCCAAAGTAATGGCCGAGGCACCGGCCGCTGTTGTGGCGGGTGCACCTGCCGACACCGCCGGGCTTGTTCCCACCGGTGCTGGGCCTGCGCTGGATGCAGACCCCGCGAAAGCCGTCGTGGCAAGAGGCATGACCTTCGAGACGGCCTTGCGCTTTCCCTTCAAGAACCGCGAACACACCGGTGTGGTGTCGGCACGGCGCAGCTCGCCTCCCCCTGCTGGGCCGGTGCAAGACCGCCTGCGGCTGGCGCAAGCCGAAACGGCCGAGGCCGAACGCATCGCGCAGGAGCGCCGCGAGGCCGACCACAAAGCACGGCGGCAGGAACTCGAACGCAACGCACGGCAGATGCGCGAACTGGCCGCCGAAGCCGCAGCCGCGGCAGCACCGCCAGCCGCAGCCTCATCCGCGCCACCCGCATCACTCCCGGCTTCCGCACCCCCCATCCCCGCCACGCTGCCCCTGCCGGTACCCAAAATCGCAAGCACGCCGCAAAAGCAGCCCGCCCCTGCCGCAGCACACGCATCCGGCTGGCTTTGGGTGTTGGGTTTCACCGCTCCGGTGCTGCTGGCGGTATGGTCGCTGCGCTTCTGGTTCGCCCGGCGCCGGCGCCCCGAGTTTTCCGACAGCGGCGGCGCGGCACGCTCGGTCTTCGAACTGAACCCCGCCGAAGCCGAGCAGGCCTACACCGACTATCTGCAACAGCGGCCAGCCCCGGTTCAAGCGGACGGGCCCCAGGTGGAAGACGCCCGGGCTCTTTTCACCCTCAACCATTTTTCCGAAGCACAGCAGCTGCTGGAAACAATCCTCCAGCAGAATCCACGCAGCCACGAGGCCTGGTTTCTTCAGGCACGTGTGCTCTGCGCCCAGGGCGACCGCGCCGGCTTCGCGCAGCGCATGCCTTTTTTGCGTGAACTGACCCATGAAACGGGAGAGTTGTGGGACCGCGTGCTCGCACTGGGCCACGAGCTGGATCCGGACAACCCGCTCTATCACCCCAAGCCATTGGCCACGGCCCAGCCCCTGCCGCAAGCGCGCCCCGCCATGCCCGAAACGCAGCCGGCACCCGCCATGCCAAAACCACCCGTTCCTGTACCCGCACCCACAACCGCCAGCAGCGCCGTCGACGATGCACTGCGCATGGCCACGGCCTATGGAGCGCGGCCTGTATGAGTGGCGCAAACCCTTGTCTGCATGGGGCACCCGGCCTGCCCGACCGCCCCCAGGGCCACCCGCCTTTTGACTTTTTGTTTTCCCGTCAGTCCCCCTAGCCACGACATACATCACATCTATATAGGAGCCAAGCATCATGAAACATCGTTCTGCTACCCGCCGCCAAGGCGGCTTCACCCTTGTCGAAATCGCCATCGTGCTGATGATCATCGGCCTGCTGATAGGCGGCATCCTGCGTGGGCAGGAGTTGATCCAGTCGGCGCGCGTGCGCAATTTGATCGACCAAAAATCTGCCGTTCAAACCGCCTACATCGGTTTCCTGGATCGTTACCGGATGCAAGCAGGTGATTTGACCAACGCCCAAGCCACAGTAGTAGGAAACAGTGCACGAGAGTCCACTAACGCAGAGGCCGGCAACGGGGGAATTGCCATCGCTAACGAATCTACCTTGTTCTTCCAGAATCTCGCTGCTGCTGGCTTTATCTCATGTAATGCCTGTATGACGGTGGCTGTAGGTGGGGCGGCGCCGGCCACTACCAACAGTCCGCTCAATGTTTATGGGGATTTTCTCTCGATAGGCCATCTGCCCAGCATCGACACCGGCGCCACCGCTGCGACCTGGATTGATCCGACGGCAAGCATCGTACGCCTGGTGTTACTAACAGGAGGAACCACTCCTTCGCAGGTATTGGCAGAAATGGACCGCAAGGCTGATGATGGTCGGCCTGGTACCGGCCAGCTTCGCTTCACCCCAGGCTACACAACTTCGGCGACATCCGTGGCTACGTACTGCGTTCCTGCTCTGACGTCGGGAGTAGTTGCTGCCGTATGGGCCAATCCCAGTCAAGGCAATTGCCAGGGAGCATGGCTGTTCTGACCGTCGCCAGGATTCACCATAACCCTGCCTACCCACTACGCGTTCGTTGAGCTCCGCCAAGCTCGCTGTCCCTCTGGCTTCCGTCAGCCATTCTTCACGGTACACACAAAAGAGCCAAACATGATGAAACAACCATCAATCTCACGCCGCGAACGCGGCTTCACCCTCGTCGAAATCGCTATCGTGCTAATGATCGTCGGCTTGCTGATAGGTGGCATTCTGCGTGGGCAAGAGTTGATCCAGTCGGCGCGCGTGCGCAACCTGATCGACCAGAAATCCGCCATTCAAACCGCCTACATTGGCTTCCTCGACCGCTACCGGATGCAGGCAGGTGATCTGTTACCAACCCAAGTGGGGGTAGTTGGAAATAATGCACTGAGTTCTGCGAACGGTGGCGACGGATCACTTCTTATAGCCTCCGAATCCACCTTGTTCTTCCAGAATCTCGCGGCCGCCGGCTTTATCTCATGCAATGCATGCTTGACCGTAGCACTTACTCCAGGTGGGGCCGGACCAGCCCCGAGCACCACCAACAGCCCACTCAATGTTTATGGCAACTTTCTCTCGGCGGGTCACATGTACAGCTCCAACACGGGTGCCGCTGCCTCGACTTGGCTAGATCCAACTGCGGGCATCGTGCGCTTGGTAGTGATGACTGGAGGAACTGTACCCACGCAGGTCTTGGCGGAAATGGATCGCAAGGCTGACGATGGAATGCCCGGTACCGGTCAGCTTCGTTTTACTCCCGGGGCAGCCACAACGACATCCGTGGCGGGGTACTGCGTCCCCAATTTAGCCGGAGGCGTCGTTGCGGCATCTTGGGCCAACCCCAGTCAAGGTGATTGCCAAGGTGCCTGGTTGTTCTAACCGCCGCCAGAAATTCTCCATGAAGCCGGCTCGCATAGTTTCCTGCTTTTCCGTTGTATTACTGGCAAGCTGCGCGGTCGCTCCGCCGCCCGCCAGCACGCAACACATAGGCATGACTGAACCGGCGCGAGCGCCGGCTCCTACTGGACTACGGCTGGTGCGGCTGCCGGCACTACCAGCAGCGCCCCAGCCGCAAACGCAGCAGGAACTGCTCAGCGTAGTGGTCAGCGAGGTACCCGTCAAAACGCTGCTTTTCGCGCTGGCGCGTGACAACCGGCTCAATGTGGACATCCACCCTTCCATCGCGGGCCAGGTCACCATCAATGCCACCGACCAGACCCTGCCGCAGCTGCTGGACCGCATTGCGCAGCAGGCCGACCTGCGGTAT
Source organism: Ophiocytium majus (assembly GCA_032358315.1). Lineage (NCBI taxonomy): Eukaryota > Xanthophyceae > Mischococcales > Ophiocytiaceae > Ophiocytium > Ophiocytium majus. The sequence continues at coordinate 12,363 of JAULBY010025818.1, read as the reverse complement.
GAAATGACGGGCAACACGGTGCGCCTGCAGCGCGACACGCCCTACCTGGGCCACTACGCAGTGGATTACGTGAACCTCAAGCGGCAATCGTCCAGTCAGACTTCGGTGTCCTCCCAGCTCAGCGGCAGCACCGCGGGCTCCTCAAATGCCAGCATCAGCAACGCCGCCGACAACCAGTTCTGGGACACGCTGATCAACAACGCCTGCCTGATCGTGGGCGCGGCCAACCTGGAGTTCAAGCAGAAAGACGACATCGCCCAGAAGCAGGAGCGTGAACGCGAACGCGACGACCGCCTGCGCATCGCGATGGAGCTTTCCCGCGCCGCGCCAAACAGTGCCACTGGCACGGCGACTTCAACACCTTTTATGACCAACGCCGGAACGCCCGACCTGCTCAAACAGGTGTTGGCCACCAAGGACGGCACGGACAAGGTCGAGTGCGGCAGCAGCTCTGCCGGCGCCTCGGGCTCTTCCGCAAGCTCCAACGCCAGCGCCACCAACATCGTCGTGAACCGCGAAACCGGCCAGTTGGCCGTCTACACCACTTCACGCGGCCATGAGCAGTTCCGACAGTTCCTGGACCGCATCAGCGCCAGCGCACGGCGCCAGGTACTGATCGAAGCCACGATTGTCGAAGTGACGCTCTCCAATGCCTCCCAGCAAGGCGTCAACTGGCAAAAAGTGGTGCAGGGCGGGCTGCTGCGCGGCCTGAGTTTCCAGATGCTGCCTTCGGGCGTGGGCGCGTTCTCCGGTTCGCAGGATGCCTCGCTGCTGCGCATGAGCTACACCAGCGGTAGCGGCGACTGGAGCGGCATCCTCTCGCTGCTTGAGTCTTTCGGCCAGGCGCGGGTGCTGTCCAGCCCCAAGATATCCGTGCTGAACAATCAAACAGCCGCCCTCAAGGTGGTCGACAACTATGTCTACGTCACCATCAGCTTCACGCCGGGCACGCCCACCTACGGCCCCGCAGGCCAGCTGCTGACTGTCGGACGCGACACTTATACCTCCAACATCAATTCAGTACCCGTGGGTTTTGTGATGACCGTCACGCCGCAGGTGGCCGAAAGCGGCGAAGTGACTCTCAATGTGCGGCCCACCATCAGCCGCGTGGTGCGCGAAATCATAGACCCCAACCCCGCGCTGCTGGGCGCCACTCCGCCCATCGTCAACCGCATTCCCATCGTGCAGTCGCGTGAACTGGAATCCGTACTGCGCGTGCAAAGCGGCGAAATCGCCGTGCTGGGCGGCCTGATGCAGGACGCCAGCAACGATGGCGAAGACGCGGTGCCGGGCATCAGCCGGATCCCCTTGCTGGGCGAAGCCTTCAAGCAGAAGCAGCAAACGCGCAGTAAGACAGAACTCGTGGTGTTTTTACGGCCTGTGGTGGTGGGAGACCCCTCGCTGAACGGCGACTACAAGGCCTTCAAACCGCTGCTGCCCAACTCCAGCTTCTTCAAGGACGCGGCGCCCGAAGCCCAGGGCCGAAAACCTTTCGAAGCCCAGCCCTCCCGCCAACCCTGACAGAAACCCATGCACCGCTCCTTTCGACTTTTGCCTTTGCTGCTGTGTACTGCCACTTTGGCGTGGAGTCAGGCCAAGCCGGGCACCAACCCGTCAGCCCCAACCGGGGCCGCGTCGCGGGAGCCGGACATCCGCATCACCCGCCGCAAGCCCGCGCCCGTGGTGGACGCCGACGTCAAGCGCGGCTACGAGGCCCTGCAGGGGGGACGCTACGGCGAGGCACGCAGTGCCTACGAACAGGCCTTGAAGCGCGACGGCACGCTGCGCGATGCGCTGATAGGCCTGGCCTGGTCGCTGGAAGGGCTGGAAGACCACCAGGCGGCCCAGGCCGCGCTGCGCCGCCTGCTGGAGTTGTATCCGCGCGATGCAGAAGCGCTGGCCGCCCAATACCTGGTGAGCGGCGGCCTGCCCGGCGATGCCGCGGCCCGCTTCAAGCAGCTGGCCGAACGCAGCGAACGCAACGCGCCCCTGCATTTCGCGCTGGGCGTCATCCACGCCGAGCAAGGCCGCTGGGGCGAGGCGCGCCTGTCCTTCGAACGCGCCGCGGCGCTGGAGCCGGCCCAGCCCGACTACCTCTACAACCTGGCCCTGGCGCTGGACCGCCTGGGCCAGGGGCCGGAAGCCATGCGGACCTACGTCAAGGCCTTGAACCTGTCCTTCCGCCAGCCGGCCGCCTTCAGCCCCGAAGCAGTGCGCACCCGCCTGCGCGTGCTGGCCGCGCCGGCCTCCTGAGCGATCGCAACGCCTATGTCCCTCGCCCCTTCTCCCATGCAAGAGCCGGTCACCCTGCGCAAGGCCGAGCGCGAACTGGCCGAAGCCCTGCTCCAGCAGCGGCGCATCAGCTCCGCCCAGCTGGCCATCGCCCTGGCCGAAAAGCGCCTGCAGGGCGGCAGCCTGCATGCCCAGCTGGCCAGCCTGGGCTTTGTCGGTGAACTGGAGCTGCGCGCCTTGCGCGCGCAGTTGCACAAGCTGCCCGAGGTCGACCTGGTGACCCATCGCCCCGACCCCACGCTGCTGCAGCTGCTGGCCGCGCCGCTGGCGCGCAAGCACGGTGTCCTGCCCGTGGAGATGACGGCCCAGGGCGAACTGTTGCTGGCCGTCGACGACACCGACGACCTGGTGGCGCTGGACCAGATCAGCGCACACCTGCGCGCCAAAGGCGTGCCCCGCGTGCGCCTGGCGCTGGCGGCGCCGGGCGAACTGGTGCGCGAGATCGACCGGGTCTACGGCGACAGGCCCAGCGTGGACGCGCTGCTCGCCGCCAGCGGCAAGGAGCCGCCCGTCGACAAACTCATCGAAGCCATCGTCCACAACGCCTTCAACAGCCTGGCCTCCGACATCCACTTCGAGCCCGAGGAACACCTGCTGCGCGTGCGCGTGCGCGTCGACGGCGTGCTGATACAGGCGCACCTGCTGCACGCCTCGATGTGGCCGGCCCTGGCGGTCAAGCTCAAGGTCATGGCCGGCATGAACATCGCCGAAAGCCGCGCCGCGCAGGACGGGCGCTTCGGCATGCTCGTGGGCGCCAGCCAGCTCGACTTTCGCGCAGCCTGCCTGCCCACGGCCCATGGCGAGAACATCGTGCTGCGCCTGCTGGACCGGCAGCGCAGCATCGTCCCGCTGGAGCGCCTGCAGCTCACGCAGACCACCATGGACAGGCTGCATTCGCTGATGAACCGCCCCGAGGGCATTGTGCTGGTCACCGGGCCCACCGGCAGCGGCAAGACCACCACGCTGTACTCGATGCTGGCCGAGATCAGCACCGAAGCGGTGAACGTCATGACGCTGGAAGATCCTATCGAATACCCCCTGCCGCTGATACGCCAGACCCAGGTGACCGAGAAGATCGGTTTTGCCGAAGGCGTGCGCGCCCTGATGCGGCAAGACCCGGACGTGATCCTGGTCGGCGAAATCCGCGATTCGGAAACCGCCGAGATGGCCTTTCGCGCCGCCATGACGGGCCACCAGGTGTTCGCCACGCTGCACACCAATTCGGCCCTGGGCGCGGTGCAGCGGCTGCGCGACATCGGCGTCTCGGCCGAAATCCTCGCGGGCAATATGACCGGCGTGATAGGCCAGCGCCTGGCGCGCCGCCTGTGCCCGCACTGCAAGACGCCCCGCCCGCCCACCGCACACGAAAAAATCCTGCTCGAACTGGCCGACGACGAACACCCGCTGTACCAGGCCGTGGGCTGCGCGCACTGCAGCCAGCGCGGTTTCCTGGGCCGGGTGCTGCTCATGGAAGTCCTGTGTTTCGACGAAACGCTTGACCACCTGGTGGCCAAACACGCCAGCCACATCGAGCTGGCGCGCCATGCCCGCGCGGAGGGCTTTACCTCGCTGCGCGACGACGCGGTGCGCTACGTGCTGGCCGGCCACACCACGGTCGAAGAGGTCAGCCGCGTGGTCAACCTCGCGGCGCATTGACCGGTAGCGGAGCACGCAGCCATGCCGCGATACAAATGGACCGCCCTGGCCGCCGACGGCGCGCGCGTCGGCGGCCAGGGTGTCGCGGCGGACGAAGGCGCGCTGGCCGCGCAGCTGGAGCAATCCGGCCTGCTGCTGGTCAAGGCGCGCGCGCAGGGCGGCTCGCTGCGCCTCATGCGCGCGCGCATCCGGCTGCTGGACCTGGTCAACTTCAGCTTCCAGATGACGATGATGCTGCGCGCCGGCGTGCCCCTCATGGAGGCCCTGCATGACATGGAAAACTCCGAGGCCAACCCGGCGCTGCGCCAGGTGATCAGCGGGCTGGTGGACGGGCTGAGCTCGGGCAAGACGCTGTCGCAGGCCATGGCCGAACACCCGCTCGCCTTCGACGAGGTGTACGTGAGCCTGGTGCGCGCCGGCGAGAGCAGCGGCCAGCTGCCCGAGGTGCTGGCCAAGCTCACCGAGACGCTCAAGTGGCAGCATGAAATCGCCGCGCAGACACGCAAAGCGCTGATCTACCCCTGCGCGGCGCTGGTCATCATCACCGGCGTCACGCTGTTCCTCATGAGCTACCTGGTGCCGCAGGTCGCCAGCCTGCTCAAGGTCATGCGCATCGAGCTGCCGTGGCAGACGGTGCTCATGATCAAGATATCGGAGGTCATCGAGGCGCACGTGGGCAAGATCGTGACCGGCCTGGTGCTGCTGGTCGGGGCCTTGCCGACGCTCTCGCGTGTACCCGGGCCCTTGCGCGGCGTGGTCGACGGCATCAAGCTCAAGCTGCCCGTCGTGGGGCCGGTGCTGCGCCAGATCGCGCTGGCGCGCTTCGCCTACGTGCTGGCGTTGCTGTACGCGGCCGGCATCACGGTGGTGGAGGCGCTCAAGGTGGTGGAGATCGCCGTCGGCAACCGCGCCGTGGCGCAGGCCGTGGCCGTGGCGCAGGGCAGCATCGTCCAGGGACGGGGCCTGAGCGCCGCGTTTTCCGGCATGACCATGTTTCCGCCCATGGTGGTCAGCATGCTGCGCGTGGGCGAGGCCACCGGCTCGCTGGACGCCGCGCTCGACAACGTCAGCTACTTCTACACGCGCCAGGCGCGCGAATCGGTCGAGAACCTGCAGGCCACGCTGCAACCCGTGCTCACGGTGGTGCTGGGCCTGATGCTGGGCGCCGTGATCTTCTGCACGCTGGGGCCCCTGTACGACTCGGTGATCACCAATGCGAAGTTCTGAGTTTTCCCCAGCGCCGCTGCGCGTGCTGCACCTGGAGGGCGAACAGCCGCGCGTCTACGCCGCCGGCGGCCACGGCCTGGTCGAAGAGTTCAGCCCGCAACAGTCATGGACGCAGCCGGAGGCGCTGGCCGACCATGCGCGGCGCGACCCGGCCTGCCGCTGGCTGGTGCTGGCCGACTATGCCGAAGAGGAATTCTGGGGCGACGTGATGCCGCCCCTGCGCGGTGCGGCGCGCAAGGCCTGGCTGGCCCGCATGCAGCATCGTTTTGCGATGGAGTCGCCGTTCCGCTGGATCTCGCTGCAGGGCCGAAGCCGGTCCAGCCCCGGCAAGCTGCGCGTGCTGGGCTACAGCCTGGGCAATGCCGAGCGCGTGATGCCCTGGCTGGAGGCCCTGGAAGGCGCCCATGCCCGGCTGGGCGGCGTCTATGCGCCCATCATGCTGGCCGCACCGCTGCTGCGCCGGCTCAAGCGGCCCCAGCGCGGGCCGGTGGTGCTGGTCACCGCGCACCCCTCGGGGCTGCGGCAATGCGTGGTGATAGACGGCCGCCCCTGCTTCTCGCGCCTGGCGCTGCGCGCCGACGCCGCCGGCGCGGGCTGGCCGGCCGCCGTGCGCGAGGAAACCGCGCGCCTGAAGGATTACCTGGTCGAGAACGGCATCCTCGCGCGCGACAAGGCCCCGCTGCACGTCGTGGGCATTTCCCCCCAGGGCATCCGAGGCCCGGCAGCGGCCGGCCTGGACGACGGGCACAGCATTTACCACCTGCTGCAGGCCGATGTCCTTGCCCGGGCGCTCAAGCTGCCGCCGGCCCCGGCCGCCTCGCCCGAGCTGTCCCGGCTGCTGTTCGTGCATGCGCTGGCCCGCGGCGCGCCCGCGGACCAGCTGGCGCCGCCGGCGCTGCTGCGCGACGACTGGGTGGTGCGCACGGCGCGCAAGCTGCGCTGGGCGGGTTATGGCGTCTGCGGCGCGGGCCTGCTCTACGCGGCGGGCGCGGCCGTGTCGCTGTGGCCGTTGGCCGGCAAGCTCCATGACGCGGCCGCCAACACCCGCAAATACGATGTCGATTACCAGCGCGAAGCGGCAACCTTTCCCAAGTCCGCGCTGACGGCGGACGAACTGATCGCGCTGGAGCAAGAAGCCAAGGCCCTGGCGTCCACACCGCCGGGCCCACGTGCGCTGCTCACCGCAGCGGGCGGCGTGCTTGAAAAACACCCGGAGCTGCAACTAGACCAGTTGCGCTGGGAGCCCGACGCCTCCGGGCGCTCCTCCGCGCTGCGGATACGCGGCACGGTGCAGGGCCTGCAATCCGACGACTTGCGCGGCGCGCGCGACGCCATGGCGCGCTTCACCGCCAGCCTGGCCGCCGCGGGCCTCTCGGCGGAAGTCATCAAGGTGCCGCTGGACCTGCAAAGCAGCGCCAGCATCAACGGCTCGGGCCAGCAGGACAAAGCCGAGCTCGGCTTCGAGGTCAAGGTATGGAACAAGTAGCCCGCCTCCAGGCCTGGCGCCCCGGCGCGTGGCCCCCGCTGTTGCGGCGCGCCGTGCTGCAGTCCTGCGCGCTGGCGGCGCTGGGCCTGCTGCTGGCGGGCGCCTTCCACTGGTGGCGTGCCGACCTGGCCGGCCGGCTGGAGCGCCAGCTCAAGGCGGAACAAACCAGCCGCCAGCGTTTCTTCAACAGCGGACGCGAAAGATCCAACATCGAACGGCTGCTGCCGCTGCTGCAAAGCCTGCAGTCGCAAGGCCTCTACGGCGAAGAAAAACGGCTCGAATGGATAGAGCGCTTGCGCGGCATGGAAAAGCGCTGGCCGGGCCTCAAGCTGCAATACACCATTGACGCGCAAGCCGTGCAGCCGGCCGCCAAGGCGGGCGCGGCCAACACCGCCGGGCCTGCCTCCCTGCCCTTGACCGGTGCGGCAGGCGATACGCGGCGCATCGAGATGTTCTACACGCGCATGCGCCTGACCATGACCCTGGTGCACGAGGAAGACATGCTGCGCGTGCTGGACGACCTGGCGCAAGCGCAGCTGGGTCGCGTCAGCGTGGAACGCTGCGAGATGAACCACGCCAACGCCGCGGCCATCAGGGCGGAGTGCGCGCTGGTCTGGCACACGCTGCGCACCTACGAGCCGCCGGCGCGCACGGCCGGAGGCCGGGTATGAAGGCACTCGCAAAAGCCCTCGCGCTAAGCTGCTGCCTGCTGCCGCCGTTCTCGTGCAGGCCAGGGAGGCCTTGCTGGCGTACGTTGCCGTGCGCGACACGCCTGCCAGCATGCTGGCCTTGGAGACGCGGTTGCCGTGCCCGGACAGAATTGGCGATGGCGTTGCCGATCCCAGCACCGGCACTTGTCTGGCCATGGGAGAAACCGCGTTCGGGCTGCTGCCCTGGAGCACCCTGGGGCTGCCACCGCTGCGTGACGCGGACGGCGAATGTCTTTGGTATGCGGTCAGTGGCGACTTCAAGGATGCCGCGCCTGCAGCCATTGTGCAACCGGTCAACGCCGATACCGATGGCAGGATCACGGTCTCCGATGAGGCCGGACGCACACTGGCCACGCAGCTTGTCGCGGTGGTCTTCGCACCGGGCACCAACCTGACACAGCAAGCGCGCAATGCCATGGCGGGCGGTGCAGACAAGCCATGTGTTACGCCTAGCAGCAACGCAATCGCCGATGCCGCCCTTTACCTGGACAAGATTGTCTTGGGCGGGGCAATCATCAACAATGCGCAGCCAGCGCCCGCCGCCAGTGCCCCTGTGAACTTTGCCCAGTCGGCGGGACCGGCGGCCAAGCAACTGCAGTTGAATGATCAGCTTGCATGGATCACGGCGGAAGACTATGCCGCCACCGCCACGCAGCGCAACGCTGAAGTGCTGAAGCAGGAATTGAACCTGGCCTCCGCAGCGGCTGGCGGACGAATGCCGTTTGCTTCTCCCACGCCCGGTGGCACATGCGAGCCAGGCCGATACAGCGGCTTCCTACCGAGTTTCTGCTCCTATATCAACACCACGGCTGGCACCACAGCACTTACGTTTACGTTCGATATACGCACACTGAAGACCACGGGCGACGAGTGGCCACAACAGGCTTTCTATGCGGTCACACCGGAGTGCACCTTTGCTGCCGCCAACTGCGACACGACAACCGGCCCAGCATTGTTGGCTCTGCCGACCAACTCCACCGCCAAGGCCGTGGTGCTCATGCGAGGCCGGAGACAGTTGAACTCGGGCAGCTGTCCCCTGACTACCTCCACCTCGACCCTCAATGAATTGCGGGGGTGCGTCGAAAGCACGCAAAACCAGACTGCGCTGTCCAACGATCCAATGGCCAAGCTACCCAGAATCTTCGTTGTACCTGGCACCCGGCCCACCTCCAACGACGTCCTGAAAGAATTGAAATGACCCCCATTCAGCGATGCGACAACACGCACCAACGCGGCTTTACCCTGGTGGAACTGGCCCTGGTGGTCGGCATCGTGGCTCTGCTGCTCGGCGGCTTGATGGTTCCGATCAGCCGCTCCCTTGAGCAAAAGGCGATTGCCACCACGCAGGCCAGGCTGGAAGCGGCTCAGCAGGCTTTGGTGGGATTCGCGCTGCTCAACGGGAGGCTTCCGTGCCCTGATACGGTAAACACGGGATTGGCTGGAGCCACTATTCCCCCCACCGTTCCCCCTACGCCCCTTCCCTTGACACTAACAGGATGTTTAGCCTGGAGAGATACCGATAGCGCCTCCACTCCAGTTACGCCATCGGGACGCACCCCCGGCGCAAGCTGGGGCCACTTGCCTTGGGCTGAACTGGGTGTTGACGGTGTGGATGGCTGGGGCAACAGGCTCGACTATGCGGTCTACACACCTCTGGTTGACCCTTTAACGTTTAATTCCTCAACCGTGCCTGCAAGCAATCTGGTGGTCAGCCGCCCGCTGTCGCGCGAACAGCTGGCCTATGTGCCCGAGCGCTTCTCGCCACCGGGCTGGCTGCATGCGCGCGATTACTTCCGGCTCGCGGCGAGGCTGCACGGCCTGCCGTTTCCGCAGCCGGGACTCATAGACATGCTGGCCGAGCTGGACCTGGACGAAATGATCCTCGACAGGCCCCTGCGTGAGTGCTCCAAAGGCATGGCCCAAAAAATCGGCCTGGCCGCGGCCTTCCTGGCGCGTCGCCGCCTGCTGGTATTGGACGAGCCCATGAGCGGCCTGGACCCGCTCTCGCGCATACGCGTGCGCGAACAGCTGCGTTTGCAGCGCAGCACCGGCTGCGCGGTGCTGATGAGCACCCACTCGCTGGCGGACGTCGAAGACCTGGCCGACCGCGTCGCCATCCTGCACGCGGGCAGCCTGCGTTTTATCGGCACTGTGGATGAATGGCTGGCGCAGCATGGAAGCGGCGGCATGGAAGAGGCTTATCTGGCGGTGGTCGAAGCGGCCCGGCTGGCACCGGACGGAACGCCGCCTGGTGGCCAGCCCCTCCCGACCGGCTGATGCCCAAAGGCTTCCAGGAGAGCTTGCGCCCGCGACAACGTCTATCCGAATTCATCAACCCCTCATCAACCCCAAGAAGTTTCTTTATGCCAGCCAAACCTGACAGGACCACCGAACAAGCCGCGCAGAACTTGCTCAGGGCGTATACCAACCTTTGCCCCTGGGGGCATACCCTGGGTCAAGCTATGACCGTCAAGTACCACTTTAAGACCGAAGTCAAGAATACGGATAAGCTCTACGGGCAACCAGTCGCGAATTTCGAACCATTCAATGCAGCCCAAAAGCAGGCCACGACAAGAGCGCTCAAAGCTTGGATGGACGTCGCAAACCTGGTGTTTGAAGAGACGGCAGAAGCGCAGGATCCCGCTCAAGACAACCGCAAACGCATTGATTTTGGCAATGCGAAGTTCAGTTACGCTGGAGGACTTTCGCGCCGTCGTACGGCTGAGACGCCCACGACTGTTTGGATGAGCACTGACATCTCATTCAATGCGGAACTTGCTTTGGGCCAATTTGGTTTAACTTCGCTTATACATGAAATCGGGCATACCCTCGGATTGAGCCATCCAGGACACTATGAGGGGCCCTCCACGTACGCATCCGATGCCATCTACGCACAGGACACTCTTCAGTATTCGACGATGTCGTATTTTCGTGCTGAATTGAATGGGGCTATCCATGGAGACATTTTCTCGCCGACCCCGCTGCTTCATGACATCGCGGCAATCCAAAAAATCTTCGGCGCCAATATGGCCGCGCGGGCGGGCAATACCTGGTACGGCTTTAATACCCATAAAGGGGACAACAAGAATGAGGCCTTGGACTTCAGCGTCAACGGAACGCCTGTCGTGTGCATCTGGGACGGCGGCGGCATCGATACGCTGGACTTGTCAGGATTCGACAAAAATTCACGCATCGACCTGAACGAAGAAGCCTTCAGCGATGCGGATGGACTGACCAGGAATATCTCCATTGCCAAGGGCGCGCAGATTGAAAACGCCGTGGGCGGAAAGGGCAATGATGTCCTGCTGGCCAACGCACTTCAAAACACCCTGGATGGCGGGGCGGGCATCGACACGGCGGACTACGGCGGCCTCAATCCATTGGGCCTGGCCGAAGGCATAGTGGCCAATCTGGCCACCGGACAGGTCACCAAGACCTTGGCGGGCACGCTGGCCAACGTGGGGGCGAGGGCGCAGTACATACGCATCTACCACACCGACGCGAATCCCATTCTGTCGCTGACCGAGCTGAAGGTGTTTGTCGGTGGCGTCAATATCGCCTTGGGCAACGACAACGACAACGGCACCCTTCGGGGTAACGCGGCGGCCAACACCTTGGACGCCAAGGGAGGCAATGACACCATGTACGGCGGCGAGGGTGACGATGTCTTTGTGGTGGACAGTTCTCTTGACGTGGTAATCGAGTTTGCGGGCGAGGGCACCGACACGGTGCGTAGCAGCATCACAGGCTATGGCCTGGCTGCAAATGTGGAGAAACTCACTCTTACGGGCGAGGCAGCCATCAATGGCATTGGCAATGCGCTGGCCAACACCATTGTGGGCAATGCGGCGCATAACACCCTGGACGGTGACTTGGGCAATGACACGCTGGACGGTGGTGAGGGCAATGACCGGTTGCGCGGTGGTGACGGCCACGACAGCCTGGCCGGTGGTGATGGCGACGACACACTGGAAGGAAACTCGGGCAACGACACCTTGCACGGTGGGAAGGGCAACGACACACTGATCGGCGGGGAGTGGAACGTCGAGGTGGGCTCGGATACCTACCTCTTTCGCCGCGGCGATGGGGCCGACGTGGTGCAAAACTACCAGAATTTGAACTCCCAGGATATCGACATCATGTACTTCCTGGGGAACGTCAGCTCTGACCAGCTGTGGCTGAACAGGGTCAACAATGACCTGCAGCTGAGCATCATTGGCACCAGCGACAAGGTCACGATGCGAAACTGGTATTGGGATCCTTCTCCCTACCGCATGTTCGGAAACGTCGACCAAATCAAAGCCGAGGGCGACAACAAGACCCTGCAGTGGGTCGATGTCGAAAATCTGGTGCAGGCCATGGCCGCCTTTACGCCGCCGGCCATGGGCCAGACGGCATTGACGGATCAGCAGCGAACGGCGCTTGCACCCAGGCTGGCGGCCAACTGGCATTGATGAAGGTAGGTGGTAGATGCGCAGCGGAAGGCTCGCCCGGCTTTCGGAACGGAAAGGAGGCAGCCTCCTTTCCGGCGTCCCTGAATTACCTGGGCAACAGCACCTTGTCGACCACGTGGATCACGCCATTGGACTGGTAGACGTCGGCGATGCTCACGGTGGCCACGCCGCCCTTCTCATCGGTCACCGTGACCTTGCCGCCGCTTGATTTGGCCACCAGGGTGCCGCCGGCGACCGTCTTGATCGAGGCCATGCCCTTGCCGTCGGCAATCATCTTGCTGATGGCGGCGGCGTCCCACTTGCCGGCCACCACGTGGTAGGTCAGCACGCCGGTCAGCATGCCCTTGTTCTCGGGCTTGAGCAGCGTATCCACCGTGCCGGCGGGCAGCGCTGCGAAAGCGGCATTGGTGGGCGCGAACACCGTGAACGGGCCCGGGCCTTTGAGCGTGTCGACCAGGCCGGCGGCCTTGACCGCCGCGACCAGCGTGGTGTGGTCCTTGGAGTTGACGGCGTTGTCGATGATGTCCTTGCTGGCCAG
>JAULBY010025807.1:0-17116 GCA_032358315.1 Ophiocytium majus | reverse complement strand
CTACCAGCAGGCGCTGCAGCAGCAGCAGGCGGCTGCCGCGGCGGCGGCGGCGGCGCGGCGCGCGCTCCCCAGCCGTCGGCGCTTGTGGCGCTAGGCGGCGGCAGTGAGAGGGTGGCCTTGCTGACAGTTTCGTCATAACCGCACAGCAGTTCCACCAGTTGTGCGGTGTCCGCACAGGTGAGCGGGGGGTGCCCCCAGGGGGGTGGGGGGGCTTGGGGCAGGGGCGGCAAGCCAGCACAGTCCAGCGGCGCTGTGAGGAGCGGCAGTGGCGGCGGCGCGGTGGTGACGGGGGCTGGCGGTGGACGTTGTAGTGCGAGGCCGCGCGCGGGGGGCGGCAGCAGGGCTTCCAGGACTGGAGACTGCGCAGCATGGGAGAGAGAGGGGAGATGGTGGAGGTAAGTGGGTGTTGAGATGCGTTTGTGGTGGTTGACGTGGTCGGGTGGAAGAGGGCGAGCGAGGGGGTGCAGTGAGGGAGTGGAGCTATGGTGGTGTGCAAGTGGGAGAGAGGAACCAGGCAGAGGTGAGGCTGGCAGTTGAAGGGCCATCCCAAGAGTATCACACTGAGTGACCACAGTTGAAGATAACACTTCAAGTGCACTTGAAGAATGTGTAACAATACTTCAAAGTAAAAGTATGTACTTCGAAGTATGCACGAGCTGCAGCCCGCAATCACACACCTTGTACACACCAGTGCTGGCACACAACACAGCGGCGAAGGTGACATGAGACGGGGGGGAGCTACACAGACCTTAGGCGCCGCATGCAGAAGGAATCAGCGCATGGGTAGTGGTGAGGTCACCGTGTACCAGTCTTTCATCATACTTCTAGTCCACCATTTCAGCAAGAACTTGAGGTATGTACGTTGTGTAACATGGCCGTATACATGGTATTGATGCACCATGTACACACTGCAACGTGCATTTTTGGCGTACAAACAGAGCGTATTTTACTCCAGAGGTGAGAAATCCTACGTTATACTTTACTACGTAGTACACACACTTCAAAGTACCACGCAGTACTTCAGTAGCAGTATGACTTGGCTCATCGCTGCCCATGGGGCGCCGCAGGGCGGCGTGTCACTCTCACGTCCGCAGCAATGTCAGCGGCCGCTTTGCGGATTTGGCACAGCAATACTGCGCTTCTTGTGGCTGCACTCCAATAGTGCAAAATACTTGGTTTTACACATTCCGTACACTACTACTATATTACCACATGTACAGTACCCATGGGTCGCCGCAGGGCGGCGTGACACTCACATCTGCAGCCATATCAGCGAGCCCGGGCGATGTGGCGACGCCGCTGCCTTGGAGGGGCGAGTCATCTCCGCGGATGCGCACAAAAATACGCGCGCCCCTGCCCAGCCTCGCTCTGAGCAGGGTGTCCACCGCTCTGCAGCGGACATCACTGCGGACGGCGCGCGGCGGTAGCAGCAGCGGCGGCAGCAGCAGCGGTAGCAGCAGTGGCAGCAGCGGCCATCAGCAGCGGCGGCAGCCGCATTTGCAGTAGTCAGCAGCGGCGGCAGCAGCAGCAGTGGTGCTCAGCAGCAGCAGCAGCAGCAGTGCTCACCAGCAATAGCAGCAGCAGCAAGAGTGGTGGCCAGCAGCGGCGGCAGCAGCAGCGGTAGCAGCAGTGGCTGCAGCAGGTGCAGCAGCACCGTACAAAGGTCCCATCATCAACTTCAACTCCAGTTTCCGGCAACTTGAACTAAAGTTCAGGGCAGGCCGCACCTGCACCGCGATGTGGGCAGCTCCCCCCCCCACACACTCTCCGGCAGCAGCGCAAGGGGGGCACTTGACCTGTGTACATGACCTTGCTGAAGTTGGCAATATTAGCCCAGTTCCCTACTTCAAGTCATTGTCAACTTCTCCAATTTGCGGAAATTTCAACTCAAGTTCGGGGCAGTCCGCACCTGCACCACGACGTCGGCAGCGCCCCCCCACCACTCTCCGGCAGCAGCGCGGGGCACTTGACCTATATACATGAAAGCTGGAATTGAAGTTGACAATGCCACAACTTCAACTTCAGTTAAGGGCAAGGCGCACCTGCACCGCGACGTGGGCAGCGCCCCCCCCCCCAGTCTCCGGCAGCAGCGCGGAGCACTTGACCTATATACATGAAAACTGGATTTGAAGTTGACAGTGCCGCAACTTCAACTCCAGTTCGGGGCAGGGCGCACCTGCACCGCGACGTCGGCAGCGCCCGCCCCCCCCTCTCCGGCAGCAGCGCGGGGCGCCCCGCCCCTGCTCTTACACTGTCCATTGTCAACTTCAACTGCAGTTTCCAGCAACTTCAACAGGGCGCACCTGCACCGCGACGTCGGCAGCGCCCCCCCCCCACTCTCCGGCAGCAACGCGGGGCGCCCCGCCCCCTGCTCCACGCTGTTCGCCAGCTGCGTGAACTCGCGCGCCTCAAGTCGCAGCCCTGCGGCGGCGAGCAGCGTCGCAACGCAGTGCACGGGGTGGCGCAGCGTCGTGTGCAGCCACAGGCCGGGGGCGCGCCTCGCCATGCGCAGCAGGAGCAGCGCCGCGTGAAGGGTGCCATCCTGCAAGCGTGGGTGTGGAGTGGTGGTGGTGGCGGCGGCGGTGGCGGCAGTGGCAGTGGCACAAGCGGTGGCGGGGGTGGTGGCGAGGGCAGTGGCAGCGGGTGGCAGCAGTGGGGGCAGCAGCGGCAGCGGCGGCGGTGGCAGTGGGTGTCACAGGCGGTGGCGGGGGCAGTGGCAACAGCGCCGGTGGTGGCGGTGGCGGCGGTGTGCGGCACACAGTGGCGAGGGCAGCGGCGGCGGCGGCAGCAGCGGCAATGTAAGTGGCGGCGGCGGCAGTGGCGGCGGTGGGTGGCACAGGCGGTGGCGAGGGCAGTGGCAACAGCGGCGGCAGCGGCGGCGGCAGCAGAGGCGGCAGTGGCGGCGATGTGCGGCACACAATGGCGAGGGCAGTGGCAGCGGCGGCAGCAGCGGGGGCAGTAGCGCCGGCGGTGGCGGCAGGTGGCACAGTCGGTGGCGAGGTCAGTCGTAGAGTAGCGGTGGCAGCAGAGGGGGTGGGCGATGGCAGTGGGTGGCACAGGCGGCGGCGAGAGCAACGGCAGCGGCGGCGGCGGCGGCAGCGGCGGCGGCAGCGGCGGCAGCGACGGTGGCAGTGGTCGGCACCAGCGGTGGAGCGGCAGCGGCGGCGGTGGCGGTGGTGTGCGGCACACAGTGGCGAGGGCAGTGGCAACAGTGGCAGCAGCGGGGCGGTAGCGGCGGCGGTGGCAGTGCGCGGCACACAGTGGGGAGGGCAGCGGCAGCGGCGGCGGCAGTGGCGGCAGCAACGGCGGCGGTGTGCGGCACAGGCTCAGCTCAGCGCTCAGCGCTAGTGGGCGCACGCACGCTTTTTGTTCGCGCACAGCACATACTTCTGATGTAACTAATAAATAAAGTACGGTATATATATGTATATGAAAACTCATCTAGGAGCGATAGAAATATGGTATTTGAAGCACATACCCGTAGTTGTTTGAGTGACTTTAAAAGTGACGTACGTGCCCCGCCCTAATTGTTTGAAACCCCCAGTAGTTCCGCCCGGGCGGCTGCTTCGGAACGAGGCGGTATTCGGCAGGCATCTGACCAAGGACGAGCTGTGCCGAGCGCTAGAGAGAGCGCGCTTGTACCTCGTGCACGCACCTACAATGGTGCATGTTTCATGCCTTAAGTGCATGCGCCAGCCACACACCTTCCTCCGCCTCCAAGGGCCGCGTCTCCGCCTCCGCGTGCGCATGGGCGCGCACTGGAGTCACACTCACAAACTTCAACTGACTCACAAAAACTTCAACTTCACATAAAGCCGCGCACCTCGTCCGCACACAGCAGCCGCGTGAGCATGGAGGCGACCATGAGCTTCACGGTGGCAAAGGAGGGAGCAGCGGTGTCCAGGTCCTGGGCAAAGACGGCCGTCACCGAGTTGACGCTGCGCCGCACCATGTCAACAACGCGCGCCGCGATGGGGGCCTGGAACAGCACGGCCGGCAGCACCTGCGGTGGGTGGTGGCAGCAGGAAATGCACGCGCAGGGGTGACAGAGGCGTCATTTTTAGCGCCATGGGCCATCGCCAACCGTGTGGGGGGAGGTATGAGACAGATGTTGGTATGCAAGCGTGCGGGTTGAGCGCTCGTGCTCAGCAGCAACAGCAGGAAAAGTGTGCTCAGCAGCAGCGGCACCTGTTCTCAGCAGCAGCGGCACTGTGCTCAGCAGCGGCGGCACTCGTGCTCAGCGGCAGCGGCACTTCTGCTCAGCAGCAGCGGCACTTGTGCAGCAGCGCCCTTGTGCTCAGCAGCAGCGGCACTTGTGCTCAGCAGCAGCAGGAGCACACACGCACCTGCAGCCCCCACGCATCCAGCTGCGCGAGCAGAGGCATCATGCGCGTCCCGTTGGCGGTCGCCTCCGCAACCAGGCGTCGCGCCGCAGCGGGGCTATGAGCGCGTGACAGGCTCACCAGTGCCGCCTTGGCTGACGCGTGGCGTGACGGCTCCGCCGAGGCCTGCTGCAGTTACAGGCAGTTACGCGGCAGTTGTGCGGCGGTTACAGGCAGTTACGCAATGGTTGCAGGCAGTTGAGTGGCAGTAACAGGCAGTTACCCGGCAGTTATGCGGCAGTTACAGGCACTTGCGCAACGGTTGCAGGCGTGGCAGTGACATGGCACCTACATGACAGTTGCAGGCAGTTACGCGGCAGTTACGCAGCAGTTACAGGCACTTGCGCGGCAGTTATAGGCAGTCAGCCGACACGTGCCGCGACGGCTCCGAGGGGGCCTGGGGCATTTACAGCGCACTCACGACTGAGGGCGCTTTGAACTTGGTGCGGTATGCGATTTATTCCCTCCCCCTGCACCCCAGCTGCTGAGCAGGCAGCCATGCAGCCCTCAACTGTATGTATGTATGTGTGCAGTTCACAATATGTGCTGCGAAGTAGGTGTACATATGAAGGTACTACGTATTATGTATGACTATGGTTTAGTACACACGTGGTATTATGTACTTCTGATGTACACGTACTTCAGCGGCATCGTATACTTAACAAGAAGAAGTACAGTGTACCTATACATGGCGTATACTTCAAGTACTTCAGTTGCAGGCAGTTACGCGACGGCTGCAGGCAGTTATACGGCAGCTACACGGCAGTTACAAGCCGTCACAGCTGCTGAGCTCACCTGAGGGTCGATGATGAGGTGGGCGGTGCGCCCTGCGCGCGCTTCCGTGTCGGGAATGGTGAAGTCCGTGCGTGCGAGGGCGCGTGATGACGCGTCAAATGCGCAGCGCGCCTGCTCAGCGGACAGTCCCGCGGCCGCCAGCTGAGACCTGCGTGTGCGCATGCACACGCACGCGCAGCCCTGTGAGCCCATAAAATGTACTGAAAAACTTCAACTTCACATGCCCTCACGTGCCCATGACTAATATACAAACTTCAACTTCAACAGAACAGTGCGCCTGCTCAGCGGACAGACCCACGGCCGCCAGCTGAGCACACGCACATGCATGCGCCGCCCCTGTGCGTGCATAACTTCAACTTTGATAACTCGAAAACTTCAGCAGTGCAGTGCGCACGCGGACGTGCAGCGGCCGAGACCTGTGCGCGCGCACACGTGCACACGGCCCTGTGAGTTCACAACTTCAACAGGACGCCCAGGCAGTGGTCCGGACCCTGGCGACACGGCAGGCGCAGTTTAGCGATGGGCTGTACACTGCGGCCGCGAGTGTAGCGCGCTGGCGGCAGAAGCTGTCGGTTGTGCTCCAGCGCAGCATATCGAAGCTGGTCATTGCGGACTGGCCCTTCACCCTCCCGCGGGAGACACCTGGCGCAGCGCCCGACCTCGACGCGTACAAGCACGTCTCGCTGCTGAGCGCACCCTACCCGCCCGACCAAGCTATCCGTACTTTTGTACTGGTATGCACATGCCCTCATGTCTCTATGACTAATACACAAACTTCACCAGAACGGTGCGTGCGGGGAAGCATGGGCCAGCGGCGTTTTTGGGTGTGAAAGTTGGCAGGAATACGCCATATTCTGTGCCCTTTCTTTTGATGTGCTGCTGTAGTGCAGAGGCACTGTACCTCTCAAGTATACTTAAGAAGGAAAAATAGCTCGTCACACGCCGCGCTCATGACTACACGTGAGCTCACGTACTGAACTTGTAATTTGTCCCAGAATTCTGTTTTTTGTCGCAATTGTAGCCAAGAAATGGTGTATTTCGGCAGTGTGTGACCTGAGGTGCTGCTCCCTGAGCGCGTGCTCCCGCTGTACCAAACTTATTGACATACTTCAAGAAGTACTTCACAGTACAATTTGTCCCAGATTCTGTTTTTTTTGTCCTAATTTTAGCCCAAAATTGTGTACACTGACCTGAGGTGCTCCTCCCTGAGCGTGTGCTCCTGCAGCGCGCCGCCCCGCATGAAGTGCTGCAGGTGCCCGCCGACCATCTGAGAAAGAGCACACAGCCACAGCCACAGCCTGTCAGAGGTCACGAGTAGTTACAACCACTTGGTCAAAAGGAAACACAACAGCAACATAATAATATTTCAGAGGGAGTGTGAACAATTAAGGGGGCCGCGGAGTGGCAGGTAGCCCCAGCTTGACGGTCCCTCAATAGCATTGACGCTTGCTGTACTCCCTTTGGTTGACGGCGCACTTGCGCATGTCTATAGACTTTAGCGACCGTATAGTGCCTTTCTTTTGTTTTCCTCCCCCTAAAGAAAATAGGGAGGTTTTTACTGGGCCTCCCTAACCCCTTTAGTAAGGGCCTTTACCCCCTTTTAACTGGCGCTCCCTAATAAGTTTAACCCCCCTTATAACTGGTCCTCCCTAATGACTCTGATAACTGACGCACCCTGAACGTTGTACCCCGCCTCGAACTGGTTTGGCCCGCATCCCTGCTGGCCATCCCTAAAGTGTGCACTTCTAGTGGTATCTATTTATGAATTTCAAGAGGCAGTCAAACTGGTGCTCCCTTATTACTTTACCCCCCGTTATAACTGACGCACCCTGCTTGTTTCACCCCGCCTTGAACTGGTTTGGCACGCATTCCTGCTGGCCATCCCTGAGTGTGCACTTCTAGTATCTATTTATGAATCAAGAGGGAGTCAAAAGTGCCAGTCGAAAGTGGCAGCACATGTGGTGGTAGTGACAGTGCTCAGCAGGGCAGAATAACTGAGAGAAGATATTTTCAGGGGCGTTCTGCAGCCCAGAAACGGCCGCAAAGTGTGCATTCCACCAGCAGTGAATGTGCACGTGTTGCCTGGCCCCCAGAGGCGCTTTGTAGGGCTGTTTCCCTGTCACCTTTACCCCCCTCCCTCAAGGTTTGAACTGGGCGATCCTAACTACTCTACCCCCCTAGTTTGCTGGCGGGTCCCATTTTCTTCAGGGGGAAGAAAATAGGCACTATAAGGTATACTAAGCTGCATATAGCCGGCGGGCTACATCAGGCCGGCGGGCTACATCCCGGCACCCATTGTAGTTCCTCTACACTACAGCAGTACTTCTGAAGTAGGGGTGTACGTAGTAGTATGGTAGTGTGCAGTACCTGCGCGGTGCACGCCCACAAGTGAAAAAAAAAGACAACCACCTGGACACAGCAACGATAGCTCACCCGCTGCAGCATTGAAGCGTCGCCGTTGCGTGGCTGTTCTATACTTCGAAGTGGACTATGCGGGGCCGGCCACATGCGGCGGATTTGCTGCCAAAGGCATCCTAATCACATGTGGATTTGCACGTCCACACACGCAAAGCAATACAACCACCTGGAGACCGCAACGGTGGCCCGGTGCAGTGTCAGAGCATCGTCGTCGTCTGGCCCTCCTGGCAGGGGCAGGCCAGCGCCACGCTGCAAGGACGCCCGCTGCGCCACCATACATTTATGACCAAAATGATATACTTCTGAAGTACTTCAAAAAAAAGTAGATAAACTTCTCATAAATGCTATTCAAGAAGTACATAAACTTCATAGTGCAGGTATATGATGTGTACATGTATGGTGTATGTACATTCTGCTGGACATACTTCCAAGTGCTTCGAAGCATGCTGCTAGCAGTACGTACTAGTAGTAGTAGTACCAACTGCCCGCGGCAGCGCCATTGTGACTGTAATCATGTTCATGCTTCTGGCTTGGACATCAACTTCATAGTACTTCTGGAGGTGTACCTCTGAAGTATGATGGTGCTACAACGGCATACTGCGCAGTATACTGCAAAGTAGTTTGTATACATACAAGTGCGTCGAAGCGTCCGTCTTACCAACTACCTTGGGCACGGAGACCCCAGCGGCAGCTCACCCGGTGCAGTATCAATGCACCGTCGCCGTCTGGTTCTCCTGTGCCAGAGCCATGCTGCAATGACGCCCGCTGCCGCGCCATTATGACTATAATTATGTACAATATACTTCGAAGTATGTGGTTCCACTATATACATAACCTTCATAGTACATCTGGAGGTATACCTCTGAATTACGATGTACACATGGTATATACTGCAAAGTAGTTGGTATACACTTCTGAAGTACTTCAGAAGTACTTCTGAAGTAACGGTGTACTTCTAGAAGTATACTTCGAAGTATACGTACTTCCAACAACAACACTACCTTGGGCGTGGGCACAACAGCGGTGGCTCACCCGGTGCAGTATCAATGCATCGTCGTCGTCTGGCTCGTCTGTGCCCGTGCCATGCTGCAAAGACGCCCGCTGCAGCGCCTCCAGCACCTGCTTTGCAATGTGGTGGTACAGCAGGCACCTGCGGCGGCGGCAGCGTGCACCGTAGCGTGTGAGGCAGAGGCGCGCGGCACCTGTGCCAGGCCTATTAAAGCCACCGCTCCGTGTCTCCTGAATGATGAAGTAGTACTTCTTAAAAATTGCTTGAAGACATTGATGATCAGGCTTGTTACTGCTGTTGCTGGCATTGTGGTGGTGCAGCAGGCACCTGCGGCGGCGGCAGCGGTAGAACGTGGGTGGCATGCCTGTTGTGAGCGAGAGACAGGTGTACGTCAACCGTTCCGAGCCTTGACTACATGGCTCCACGCTTTCTGGGCAATGTCATGGTATTGCACGGTGTGGTAGACAGCACCTGCTTTGCACTGTGGTGGTGCAGCAGGCACCGGCGGCAGCGGCAGCATGCGGCGTCCACCAGGCGTGGTACTGTGAGCGAGGCACAAACATGCACCAAAAAGATGGATGTAGGTGTTGTCTAGGTGGCTCCAGGTCTTTTGAATGGTGCAAAGGGGGAAAGGAAGGATATTAGGCTTCGCGATGTGGGGGTACGCTGAATACCTATAGGAAATACACATTCTTTTGCCTCACCCCCCAATGTTGTCCAGGTAGTAGAACACAAACAACATGAGCACGTTCGCCTGGAACACCTCGCGCGCAGCCGCACACATGTATTTCGAAGTTTGTCTTACTGTAGTAGGCTACGCCACATACTTTGTGGTATATTGGACCGGGTAGTGCAGTATACACTTCCAAGTGCGTAGTAAATGTACAACAAAAGTATAGGTATAGATGAGAAGCACTTGTGAGGTATGAGCAAACAATGCACTCGTGCCTCACCCCCCAATGTCGTCCAGGTAGTGAAGCACAAAGGACACGAGCACGTTCGCCTGGAAAAGCTCGCGTGCCGCCAGCGTCCCCGCCCCGCACAGCGTGCACCCCGCCCGCCACAAGCATAACTGTACATGTACATTCTGAAGTATACGTAGTACTAGTAGTATGAATGCTAAACACCTATAGGAAACAACACATCCTTTTTGCCTCACCCCCCAATGTCGTCCAAGTAGTAGAACACAAACGACATGAGCACGTTCGCCTGGAACACCTCGCGCGCAGCCGCCGTCCCCGCCCCCCACAGCGTGCACCCCGCCCGCCAAAGGTAACGCCGCACCTTCGCCGTAACGCACGCGCCCGCCAGCATGGTGCCTCCAGCGACCGCCGCCCACACCATGGCCTCCCTCGCTCTGCTGATGAGCGTGCAACAGCAGCAGACAGAATGCGACGGCAGCAGACACAATGCAACAGCAGCAGACAAGGTGCAACAGCAGCAGACAAGGTGCGACAGCAGAAGAGAAAGTGCAACAGCAGCAGACGAAGTGCGATAGCAGCAGACAGAATGCAACAGCAACTTGAGCAACATGTCTCCAGCCTCATCTGCGGCTGGGCGCAATGTGTGCAGCGGCAGGCAAAACGCAACACCAGCAGACACAAAATAAACCCAGCAACTTGAGCAACACGACTCCAGCCTAGTTGGCAGCTTGGCGGAATGCGTGCTGTGTTGTTATCATTTGCGGTTTGGTGAAATGTGCGTGCCGTACAGTGCTGTCTGCTTGGAATCATGGGTTCCAAAGCGTGGCCAGCCAACACACACCTCACAACCGCTGGCCTGTCCGCTGAAATTTCGCCCTCCCTTCCGCGGCGCGCGGCGGCGGCGGGCGCTCCCCTGCTCACGGGAGCACTGGAGCCATGCGTCATGAGGTCCATGGCGGCGCGCCGTAGCGTGGGCTCGGGAACGACCGCCAGGCTGCCGAGCGCCAGGACGTACACCTGTGGGGGGGGGTGGGGGGTGGGGGGGGAGGGGGACGTGTCAGGAACCTGTGGTTGCCGCACAAACCTTGAGGGGTAACGCATGGGATGGCTGTGGCTGTGAGTGGTAAGTACGGTGGGTCCCACTGCGGAACACAGCGGCTGTGTGTGTGTGTGCGGTGTGTGTGCGTGTGTGGCTGTGCGGGTGGCTGGCTGTGTTTGTGTGCGTGGCTTGGGGTGTGGCGCCACTAGGTGGGCAGCCCACAGGGGTGCACCCTGCCAGACACGAGCATGTGTTCTGCTGAGCAGAGTGAGAGCGCAACCCATCTGCTGAGAACACAAAAACGCATGGCTGAGCAGAGCAAAAAGGCAACCCATCTGCTGAGCATGCACCACCAGAGCACGTGTGTTCTGCTGAGCAGAGCAAAAGTGCAACCTCTGCTGAGCATGCATGCACCACAAATGCAATGCGTTCTGCTGAGCACAGTGAGAGCGCAATCCTTCTGCTGAGCACAAGCCACAGGCGCGGTGGTGTCTGCTGAGCAGAGGGCGCGCGCGACGCATCTGTTGAGCACGCATGCACACTGCTGAGCAGAGTTATAGCGCAACCCACTCTGCTGAGCACGCATGCACCATGTCAGAGCATGTGTCCTGCTGAGCACAGCGAGAATGCAACCCATCTGCTGAGAACGCATGCACCACAAACGCAATGTGTTCTGCTGAGCAGAATTGTAGGCAACCCATCCGCTGAGCACACACCACAACGCAATATGTTCTGCTGAGCACAGCAGAGGGTGCAACCCACCTACTGGGCACGCATGCACCACGTCAGAGCATGTGTTCTGCTGAGCAAAGTGAGCTCGCAACCCTTCTGCTGAGCACATACCTCCAGCGCCCTCCGCTCCTCCAGGCCCAGCAGCTGCCGCGTGTGCGCGGCCAGGTACTGCGGACGCGGCCCGCGAGCGGTTACGTGTGTGACTGTCAGCTGCTTGGTGGTTACGGGTTTAACTGCCCGCAGCTTGGCGCCGCTGCCGCTGCCGCCCTCAGGAGCCGGCGCAGGCTGCGGCAGTGTTGTTGGCTGGCGCTGCCGGCTCAGCAGCGGCCGCACGCTCTGAGGCGCGGCAGACACAGGCGGTGGGGGCGTTGCGCGTGCTCAGCAGCAGCAGGTGTGCTCAGCAGCTCAGCAGCATCGGTCTCCGCAGCAGCGGGTGTGCTCAGCAGCAGCGGGCGTGCTCAGCAGCGGCGTGTGTGGTCGGCAGTGGCGGACGTGCTCAAGCTCGTGATGACGTACTGCGATCAAAAAGGTGTGTGGCGTATCACGGGCGGCGCCGGCGCTCCAGAGGAGGCAGCGGCAATGCTGCTCAGCAGCAGCAGGTGCTGTAGCTCAGCGCTCACCCCATCGTACTTGCACACCTCGCCCAGCCGCACGCAGCGCGAGCAGCTCGGCGCTCCCCGGTCGCACCTCTGCTTGCGCCTGCAGCAGACGGGCGAGCGCGCGGGGCGGCAATGGCGCCAGCCAGGGTTAGCTCAGCCCTACAGCCAGTCGAATGCGGCAGGTTTGTGCGGTAGAGACTCCAGGCGGTGGTACATCCTACGGCGGGCCGGCCCGCCCGCACAGACGCTCCGCACGCCTCTCGTACCGGTTCCCGTTGTGGTGGCCGCTCCAGTGGTGGTGGCAGCCCACAAGTGCACCATCTGTTGTGCGCTCAGGCGCACTGCCCCCGCCATTCCGTTCCACTCCTCGCTCCTGCCAAGCCAACCCACACACAGCGGCGGTGCGCAGTGTGCACAACACATCATGGCGCGGGCACAGCCGCAGCGGGCTCTCCTGGC
This sequence comes from Ophiocytium majus, assembly GCA_032358315.1. Classification (NCBI taxonomy): domain Eukaryota; class Xanthophyceae; order Mischococcales; family Ophiocytiaceae; genus Ophiocytium; species Ophiocytium majus. Next base: position 4,760 of record JAULBY010025807.1, on the reverse strand, counting down.
TGCTCAGCAGCAGGTTTATCTGAACTAGCTCAGGTTGTGGAGGCCGCTCAGGTGGTGGTGCCGCCCGCGTGGTGGTACGTGCAGCAGAGGGTGTGGGCAGGCAAGCCCCCGCGGTGTGCCAAGCGATTGTGACAGCGCCGTGTGGCATGCACGAGAGGAGGCGTGGAAAAAGGTATAGCACAGTGTGCCCGGCGGCGCTGGGTGCCGACTGTCCGCCCGCCGCCAACTCGCGCAGTGCCGGGCAGTGCTGGCGCCGTTTTTTGATGATGATGGTTGCACTGCGTGCTGGAAGGTGCTAGCATGGGTAGAACGAGCGTACCGTCTTGTCCCGCCCAATGGCCGGGGTGAAACAGCTGTCATGAGCGCTCAACGACATCATGCCCACACCAAAAATGCCGAAAACACACTGCGCGGCTTCTGCCGAGGAAGTGCCCAGTCAAAACCGACACCTACTTTGGGGGGAGTTACCAGGAAAAAAGGCGATTTTTACACATCCCAGTATTTATCATCGCTACATGAAGTGCGCCTTCTTGCATGCCTTGCTGTGTCACAATTCAGGCGCACAGCCAACAGGAGTGTTGCTGCACACAAGTGCTGCGCGCGTACCTGTAGCAGCCGTTGCAGGACGGCAGAGTGTCAGCCGACGTCGACTGCTGCTGCGCCTGCTGCAGCTGTCTCGCCTGCTGCGGCTGCCCTTTCCTCCGTCGCTGCTGCTGCTTCGGCTGCTGCTCCTGCTCCTGCTGCCGCCGGTGCTGCTGCTGCTGCTGCTCCTGCCGATGCTGCAGGTGGTGCTGTTGCAGAAACATCAGCTGCTTTTGCCCTGCAACAGCAGCACCGCCAACATTGAACCCGCCCCCCTCCATAGCTTTGCACCCGCTATGCCTTCACTCCAGCACAGCTCACCAGCAGCGTGTGAGCACCGGCAGCCCCGCTTCCAGTCCGCCGTCATCCAACTCACATCATGCTGCTGTCCATGTCTTGCAACAGCGAAACATCTCAAAACAACACACTGAGCACGACGCCTGAGGGACGGCTGACCAGTGTTGCCCTCGCTGGGCGGCGGCTGCAGCCCGGCAGCCGCTGCTGCCGGACGCGCCTGTCCTCGCGGGCCCTCGCCACTGGCGCTCCCCTGTTGCTGTTGCCGTGCAGTCGGACAAATCGCCAGCACACGCGAGAGGCAAATGCGCCCCGCGCCCCTGCTCGCGCCCCGGCAAATTTGATCACGCTGATTCGCCTCTCGCAAAGGGCGAAACCTTTCAGCCTCGCGATTGATTTTCAAACATGACGATCGTATCGACGTGCGCGCGTGCAAAATCAAAAACTCACAACACAAGAGAGAGAGAGAGAGAGCGACCTGGCGATGGCGGGACAGGCTGGCGCGGAGGCGGCAGCCCCCCCGATGGACACCACCCCGCCTGTCACCCCCCTGGACAAGCTTGTGGTGGCGCTCGACCTAGACGAGGTAGGAGTCTTTTTTCCAGCCATTGTGCCGCGACACGTGCACTATTGGAGGGGGAAGCCCCATGCCGTTGGCGATGCCCCCCCCCCCCCTTCCGGCCTGGCGTCCACCATGTGCCTTAACCCCACAGTGCCCGCACCGTTGCCAGCGCTTGGGTTGGCTGCTCTGGCGCGCCGGCCGTGCACGTGTGGGGTTTGGCGCTGTCTGACGGGTGTGTGCTCCTACCTCCTGCACCCTTATGTGTACCGCTATCGGTGCGCAGTGCCTGCTACATAGCAAGTTCCATGGGTGCGGCAGCCTGGGCTCTCTCTACAGGCAGGAGGAAGACAGACCTGATGACGTGGGCGAGGTCAACAGCTTCTGGCTTGCACTGGATGACGGCGTCGCTCAGGTGAATGCATAGAAAGAGTAAACGGGAAGAATGGGCTGATATGATACGTTCATTTTGAATAGCGTGCTCCCCCACCCCCCCCTGCTACGCCCGTACCCTGGTACAACTGCCGCACAAGTGTGTCTGGTGCTGCCCTCCTGTCCCCCCGCCGTCGCAGCCGCGCCGTGCCCTGCACGTATTTGCCTGGACGAATTCAAACTCGTGCAGATGTAACACAGCCAAAGCTCTGTGCGCTCATGTGCGTTGACACATCGACTCTGCCGGTCCTGCTGGCTGCCAGCGCCCACCCCCTGAGAGTCCAATCCCTGCTGACCAGCTTCCTCTGCGGGTGTACCCGACCGTTTCCCCCCCCCCGCCCCCTCCCGTCAGGTCAACATGAGGCCAGGCCTCCTACCGTTCCTAGAGGCTCTGGCTCAGATGTGCGAGGTGGTGGTCTTCACCGCCGCCATGCCTGACTACGCATCGCCGGTGCTGGACAGGATAGACCCCACCGGCAAGCTCATATCCAGGAGGCTCTACCGCAGCTCCTGCCGGCAGGTGCGGGGGGTGTTCCTGAAGGACCTCAGCGCCCTGGGGCCCGCTTTCGCGGCCAACCCCGGGCGCTGCCTGCTGCTGGACAACAACCCCTGCAGCTTCCTGTGCCAGCCCACGAATGGTGAGTGCGGCGCGGACAGCAGCGGCTACGAGGCGGCTGGCCAGTGTGTAACTGCCAGTTCTTGTAGGGGGGGGGGGGGGGGGGGGGCGGGGGGGGGGGGGGGGGGCGCCAAGCAAGTCTGGTGCTGGCAGACGCTCTCGTGCTATAGGGTGGCGCTTGCTGCCTGTAGTCTTTTCTACGGTTGGTGTGGTGCACACCTGAGCTTGTTGAAGCGACGGTGCTACGCGAACGAGCGCCATGTGCGCAGTGGAAGTGCAGGAAGCACCCCGCCACCCGCACGCAAAGCCCGACCACTACTGTACCACGCATGCGCCTCTGCATACCAGCTAACCGCAAACACACCAGCAGCTGTCTGTGCCGGGCGCACGTTGTTCTGAGCACCGCCACGGCTGCGCCTTTCTCCCGCAAGGCCAGCCGCTGCGACGCGCGGCGTGCCGGTGCCATGCCATTGCTGTTTGTGCGGGGCGGCATCGCATCCACCCCGCACTGTACGCTAGCCGCCGGCCCCACCACACGCCGCAAGTACAAAAAGCACAGGAGTCTTAACTATGAATTTCATGTGCCCGCAGGCATCCTGGTGACGAGCTTCTACGACGACGTGCAGGACACGGCGCTCGCGAGCGTGCTGCAGCTCGTGCGCCACCTCGCCGCCGCCCCCGACGTGCGCCCCATACTGCGCGACATGTTCCGCCTCGAGACCCTCCTCCGCGACTACCGCAACGCCCTGCTGCCGCCAGAGGAGCTAGCCGCCGAAGCCACCGCCGCTGCCACCGCCGCCGCCGCTGCTCCTTCAAAGAAGGGCGGCGGTGCAGCGGCAGCGGAGGGAGGGGACGGCGGTGACGACGATACGTCGGAGAGTGAGGGGGAGGAGGTGGCGGCGGGGGGGTGGTGCTCAGCAGCGGCAACAACTTCAACATCTACTTCAAGTGTGTTTGGCGTGTGCTCAGCGGCACCCGCAGACGAGGACGACGATGAGGGGATGGACGTCGATGACGCGGACACGGTCGTGCTCAGCAGCGCGGGGCTCGGTGGCTGCTGCTCGGGAGACGACGACACGGTGACCATTGATGACCAGGTGTTTGAGGATGAGCTGTCGGAGGCGGAGGTGGCCGACTGCTGCGCGGCGGGGTCGGAGGTGGACGGCGGCGACGACGCCGTGGTGCCGCTGCTGTGCGACTGACGCGCCCCCCGTTGTGTGCTCAGCAGCATGGGCTCCTGTTGTGCGGCTGACGCACGCCCCCCCCTGGCGCTGTGCTCAGCAGCAGGGGCCTCACCCGCTGTGTGCTCAGCAGCAAGCGCTCCGCAGTGTGCTCAGCAGCAAGTGCTCCGCGGCGTGCTCAGCAGCAGGTGCTCCGCGGTGTGCTCAGCAGCAAGTGCTCCGCAGTGTGCTCAGCACCAAGTTCTCCGCGGCGTGCTCAGCAGCAAATGCTCCGCGGTGTGCTCAGCAGCAAGTGCTCCACAGAGTGCTCAGCAGCAAGTGCGCCGCCGCAGCCCAGGCGCGCCGCGCGCGCGCGCGGGCCGCGTGCCGCCCTGCTGAACACCTGTCGGCTCTCTCGCTCCCACCCTCGATCCGCCTTCGGCTTTTAGATTTGTGGTTTCAGTGTTTGCGCCGCGCTCTCAGTTGCGGCGGCACGCGGGCGGGTCACGGCGACGGCAGGGGGGGCCTCCCCCTCCCTTTGTCGTGAGCCCGCTCGGGGCGCTATACCGCGGACAGTGGCGGCGCACTGCACTCTGGGAGGCTGCTGCTTACTGCTGAGCACAGCGAGGTGGCCGAGCTGGGGAAAAGGCTGGGTTTTTGGTGCCGCCGCGCTGCCTGCGGCTGGCGCACCCCCCCACCCCCCCCCCCCCTCCATGGGTGCTGCGCGCTCCTGCTGTGAGCTGGTCGGCACTGCCTGCTGGCCTGCGATTAGACCCCCCCCCTGGCCAGCGGGGCACCCCCTCGCTGGCCCTGCTGCTGCGCCCCCTTAGCTGCGTGCGCGCACGCCGCCGTTTCCGCAGGTTGTGTGGTACCTCGTTCCGCCGACGCTTTGTGCCCCCCCCGCTCTCCCCCTCGCCACCCCCCCTCTATCTCTCGAAGTCTGGCGCAAGCGCCTCTCGTGTCGTGCACCGCTGAAACACACACACCCCACCGCCATGTACCAGTGCTCTGTTCGGAAACCTCTGTGTGGGGCGAACAGCGACCTGCAGTTTTCTTTTTTCTGCCGCATACACCCACAAGCCCCCCCCCCCGCCCCCTGCGTGACCCGAGCCCCCCC
>JAULBY010025796.1:0-17118 GCA_032358315.1 Ophiocytium majus | reverse complement strand
GGGATGCGAAAACAATGATTTCACATCCCCGTAAGACCCCCCCCGCCAGCCAATGCGGATGCGAAAAATCACCCATACACACGTTTCACTCGCCCTCTGGTTCCTTCTTGCATCGGGGCGCTCCTTCCATGGTCTCCACCAATCACCAATCACGGGTGGGGGGGATTCCAAGTTCGTATCCCCCGTCGGGCCATTCTGGCCAATCAACACGGCGCGGCGCCTTTCCCGCGCGAACGTCCGTACACCTTGGGTTCATTTTACCACCCAACGTCACAGGAGCTGTTTTCTGTGCAGATTCCTTTACGGTCAGCACGCCTGCTTCACGCATGTTTCCGGCGTCGTCTTGGTCAACGAGGACATCAGCAATGCCTGGCGTTCTGCAGCAGCAGCATGTCTGGGTATGCGGCGCACGGCATCATCTTCCTCTAACCTCTCCTAGCCCCTTCGGCAGCGGCGGGTCCACGTCCGGACGTCCGGAGCCTTCCTTTATTTCTTTTGGCAACGTTTGTTCATCGCATCTTGGCAGGCATCATTGGAAGACTTGCAACGGCTTTCACTGTTCACCTGGTGGGCTGCGTGCAGCTGGCACCACTAGGCGTCGGCAGCAGCGTTTGTGCACCTCGCTGTTTTCGCAGCGATTGCTCGGGAGCTTCGCAATCAGTACACCACCCTGGGCGTGTTTGGGACCAACTGGAGTGCACACGGGCCTGATGCGGCGACGGTGGGAGCTGCTTTCTGGAGGTGTTGTGCTGCTCTCACGGCGGGAGCTGCGGCTGGCGTTCGGAGCCGTCACCCGGACCCGGGTTGAGGTGTGCTGAGGGGTTCGCCCTCAATGCTTGTGTAATTTACAGAAACACTAGGCAGAGGCCAGTGTTTTTTTTGCGTGTATAGTTCCTCAGCAGCAGCACGAGGCAGAGGCCAGTGCCTGTTACTGTGCGTGGCAAGTCAGCTTGGGGCTGCCAGGGCCACCTGGGTAGGCGCAGCGGGTATAGCCATTTTGTGTGTGCGTGTGGGGGTAGAACCTACCAGTGCTGCTGGTAGTGCTTGGGGCTCACACAACTAGTGTTCGGGGGGGGGAAGTAGGCACAACCAGCAGCTGTTGTTGACAGAAGCAGCATGGAAAGTGCAGTAAAGCAAGAGCAGCAAATACAAGAGTCACTGAATATACTGGTGCTGGCCAACGCCGGCTAAGGCAGTTCAGGGGGTTGCTGGGTAGAAAGGACAAAAGAGCCAAAAACTCAGCACCAAAAACAACAACAGCAGTCAACAGGGCATGCAGAAAGTAGGCATCGGTTGTCGCTATCCATTGCCGAAAGTATGTTCGAAAAATTCCCTAGGTAGCCATAGCTACAGCAGGGGACGCGGGCCACCATGGCGGACCGGTACCGGGGCTGCCAGCACGGCAGCCTAAGCCAAAGCCATAGCCATAGTCGTCTACGTGGCCGTACTACTTTGATCTTCTTGGATCTTCACTGGTAGTCTGGGAGTGGCAGACGGCGGCAGCAGCGGCGAACGCGGCCTCAGAAGGCGGCAGCGGCGTGGGAACAAGCGCGGCATTTCATCACGGCGCCGTCACGTGACACCAGCTGCGCCTCACCACCGGCCGTCTTGGCGCGGGCTCAGCAGCACCGTCACGGCCCTTCGTCATGGGCGCCGGCGCCTGGTGTCCCCACTGCACGTCACGCCGCCGCCGCACGCCACGTCGCTTGCCGTCGTCCCGCGTGCGCAGCAGCACCACCGCGGCACCTCGTCATGGACGCTGGCGCTTGGCGTCCTTGTGCCGCCCACTGCGCCGCCGCCGCCGCCACCGCCGTGCACGCCCCCGTGTGCCGTTTGAGCGCGTGTTCAGCGGCACGCCGCTGCACTTCATCGTGGGCGCCGGCACTTGGCGTCTCCGTGTTGCATGTCACGCCGCCGCCCCGCGCCGCGCCTCGTCGCCACGCTGCCTGCCATACCGCCACCCTGCGCCTCGCCGCGCCGCCCGCGCGCGCACCGTCATCATCTCCGCACTGCGCTGTTGCACGGCCCCGTACCGCCGTGTTTCACTCCTGGCGCGACAGCCGCTCGCGGCTGCACAGCACGCCAGCTCTCCACCGGTGGCGCGGGCTTAGCAGCGGCGCCGTTGCGGCATTTCATCACGGGCGCCGGCACGTGGCATCGGCAGCGCCTCGCCGCCCACCGTCTTGGCGGGTGCTCACCAGCACCGTTGCTGCCCTGTGTCATGGGCGCCGACGCTTGGCGTCCCCATGCGGCACGTTGTGCCGCCGCCGCGCGCCCTGTCACGCGCCGTCTTCCCGTGGGCGCAGCAGCACCACCGCGGCACCTCGTCATGGACGCTGGCACTTGGCGTCCTCGTGCCGCCCGCTGCGCCGCCGCCGGGCGCATCTCCGTATGCCGTCTGGACGCTTGCTCAGCAGCACCGTCGCTGGCCCTCGTCATGGGCGCCGGCGCTTGGCGCCCCCGTGCTGCACGTCATGCCGCCGCCGCGCGCCCCTTCACGCGCCGTCTTCCCGTGGGCGCAGCAGCACCACCGCGCCACCTTGTCATGAACGCTGGCGCTTGGCGTCCCTGTGCCGCCCGCTGCGCCGCCGCCGGGCGCATCTCCGTGTGCCTCCTGGACGCGTGCTCAGCAGCACCATCGCTGCCCCTCGTCATGGGCGCCGGCGCTTGGCGTCCCCGTGCTGCACGTCATGCCGCCGCCGCGCGCCCCTCCACGCGCTGTCTTCCGGCGAGCGCAGCACCACCACCGCGGCACCTCGTCGTGGACGCTGGCACTTGGCGTCCTCATGCCGCCCGCTGCGCCGCCGCTGGGCGCATCTGCGTGTGCCGTCTGGACGCGTGCTCAGCAGCACCATCGCTGCCCCTCGTCATGGGCGCCGGCGCTTGGCGTCCCCATGCTGCACGTCATGCCGCCGCCGCGCGCCCCTCCACGCGCTGTCTTCCGGCGGGCGCAGCACCACCACCGCGGCACCTCGTCATGGACGCTGGCGCTTGGCGTCCTTGTGCCGCCTGCTGCGCCGCCGCCGGGCACATCTCCGTGTGCCGTCTGGGCGCGTGCTCAGCAGCACCGTCGCTGCCCTTCGTCATGGGCGCCGGCGCTTGGCGTCCCCATGCTTCTGTCATGCCGCCGCCGCACGCCCCGTCGCGCGCCGTCTTCCCGCGTGCGCAGCAGCACCCCCGCGGCACCTCGTCATTGACGCTGGGGCTTGGCGTCCTCGTGCCGCCCGCTGCGCCGCCGCCGGGCGCATCCCCGTGTGCTGTTTGAGCGTGTGCTCAGCGGCACGCCGCTGCACTTCATCGTGGGTGCCGGCACTTGGCGTCTCCGTGTTGCATGTCACGCCGCCGCCCCGCGTTGCGCCTCGTCGCCGCGCTGCCTGCCACGCCGCCACCCTGCGCCTCACCGCGCCGCCCGCGCGCGCACCGTCATCACCTCCGCACCGCGCCGTTGCACGGCGCCGTACCGCCGTGTTTTACGCTGGCGCGACAGCCACTCGCGGCTGCACAACACGCCAGCTCTCCACCGGTGGCGCGGGCTCAGCAGCGGCGCCATCGCGGGCGCCGGCGCGTGGCATCGGCAGCGCCTCGCCGCCCGCCGTCTTGGCGGGTGCCCAGCAGCACCGCCGCTGCCCTTCGTAATGGGCGCCGGCGCTTGGCGTCCCCATGCGGCACGTCATGCCGCCGCCGCGCGCCCCGTCACGCGCCGTCTTCCCGCGGGCGCAGCAGCATCACCGCGGCACCTCATCATGGACGCTGGCGCTTGGCGTCCTCGTGCCGCCCGCTGCGCCGCCGTCGGGCGCCCCTCCGAGTGCCGTTTAGGCGCGTGCTCAGCGGCACGCCGCTGCTCTTTATCGTGGGCGCTGGCACTTGGCGGCTCCGTGCTGCACGTCACGCCGCCGCCCCGCGCCGCGCCTCGTCGCCGCGCTGCCTGCAACGCCGCCACCGCGCACCTCGCCGCGCCGCCCGCGCGTGCGCCGTCATCACCTCCGCACCGCGCCGTTGCACGGCGCTGGACCGCCGTGTTCCATGCTGGCGCGACAGCCGCTCGCGGCTGCACAACACGCCAGCTCTCCGCCGGTGGCACGGGCTCATTTGCGGCGCCGTCGCGGCATTACACCGCGGGCGCCGCCATCGGCAGCGCCTCGCCACCCGCCGTCAGGGCGCGTGCTCAGCAGCACCGTCGCTGCACTTCATCATTGGCGCTGGCACTTGGCGTCCCCACAGTCAGCAGCATCACCGCGGCACTTCGTCATGGACGCCGGCGCTTGGCATCATCGTGCTGCCCGCTGCGCCGCCGCCGGGCACGTCTCCGAGTCTGTGGGCCTTATGAGCGCGTGCTCAGCGGCTCGCCGCTGCTCTTCATCGTGGGCGCCGGCACTTGGCATCTCCGTGCTGCACGTCACGCCACTGCTCCGCGCCTCGTCACGGACCGCGCTGCCTGCCACGCCGCGCGCGCACGTCTCCGCGCGTTGTCTGAGTGCGTGTTCAGCAACACCACCGGGGCTCTTCGTCATGGGCGCCGGCACTTGGTGTCCCCGCGCCGTCCGCCGTACCGCCGCAGCGCATGTCTCCGCGTGCCGTTTGAGCACGTGCTCAGCAGCACTGCCGCTGCACTTCGTCATGGGCGCCGGCTGTTGGCGCCACCGCGTTGCTCGCCGCGCCGCCGCCCACGCCTCCCGGGCAGCCGGAGCGCATCCACAGCAGCAACACGGCGGCACCTCGCCGTTTGGCGCCGCCACATCACCGCGCGCTGCCGCCGCTCGTCGCCGCGCGCTGCCGCCGCTCGTCGCCGCGCGCTGCCGCCGCTCGTCGCCGCGCGGCTCTACATGTGCTCAGCAGCTGCGCCACCACAGCATCATTGGTGGCCATCGCCGTTCAACGCCGCCACATCGCCGTGCGCTGCTGCTGCTGGTCGCCACGCGGCTTTGCATGTGCTGAACAGCTGCGCCGCCGCCGCATCATTGGTGGCCGTCGCCGTTGGGCGCCGCCACCTCACCGTGCTCTGCTGCCGCTCGCCTCTGCGTGGCTCAGCGCGTGCTCAGCAGCTGCGCCGCCGCAGCATCATTGGCCACCGCCGTCTGACGCCAGCGCGTCGCTGCCGCCATTGGGTGGCCCAAAACGTGCCGACCGTTCACACCAACATTGGTTGGGGGATCTGGACCTATTGGCACCCTCACTGGTTGGGGGATCTGGATCTGCGGGCACCGTCATTGGTTGGCGAATTTGGACCTACTGGTACGTCAGTGGCTGGCAGACCTATGGGTGCCGTCATTGGTTGTCCGCCTGGTTCACCCGGCGCTGTCATCGACTGACCGAGCGTGTGGCCTGGGGACGCCCGGCAGCCCCGAGCAGCTGCTCCGCAGCGGTTGCAGCAGCCCAGGTGGCTCTCACACCTTACCGCCGCGCGCCGCCGCCAGCCGCACACACCGGGGGCACATGCTCAGTAGCTGCGCCGTGGCAGCACCGTTGGGGGCTGTCACAGTGTGGCACCATCACACCGCCAAGTGCTGCCTCCACACGCCTGACGTCGCCGCGCCACCCCGCGCCGCCGTCTCACACCATGGCGCACTTCTTCGCGCTGCTCGTGCGCCCAGCAGTAGCGTCGCCGCTGCACAGCACTGGGGCGTCAACACCTGACGTCCCGCCAGAGTCTGCGCACGTCACAATGCTCAGCAACACCGGTGCTGCACTTCGTCGCGAACGCCTGCACCAGGCTACAATGCGCGTCTCGCCGCGCCGCCGGCGGCCGCGCACGTCTTCGTCTCAAGCGCTGGCACTTCACATCAGTCTGGCTGAACGCTCTGCCGGCCGTGCCATCACCATCACCGTGCGCCGTTCGTGCGCGTCCTCAGGCTCGGCCGTGCTTGGTGGCAACGGCGGCACCCTAAGAGCAGGCGGTCCAGCTCACCGGCATCAGCTGTCATGTGCTACACAACGTGCTGTCTGATTTGCCCGCCCGCCCGGCCCCATGCTGCAGCGCTTTCGGTTGCGAGGGCTCGCGCCGGGGGGGGAGTACCGCAGCAGCAGGGCGCTTCCAGCCGCATCCGCGCCGCCACTTTCCGTCACCGCAGCCGTCAGCACTGGCGCCGCCGCTGCCCATCCGATTGAGTCAAGGTGGCCTTCAGCTCCTGGCGTTGCCAACCTCGCAGCCGCCACCGCCCGTCAATGCGGCTGTCAGCGCGTGGCGTCGCCGTCCTCACAGCAGCGCCGTGGCCGCCTCCGTCCAGGCACCACCTGCTCGCGGGCGCGCTGCAGCCGCTTTGCCGCTGCCCGTCATGGTGGCGGTTAGCGCCCGGTGGGGCGCATGCGCAGGTGCGCTGCGGCCGCTTCCGTCAACGCGCTGCCTGTTCGTGCGCGCTCAGCAGCCCCGTTGCGGCAGCCCGCCATGGCGGCGGCCGGCGCCCGGTGTGATGACCTCGCAGGTGCGCTGCGGCGGCTTCCGTCCCGCAGCAGCAGTGCGCTTCCAGCCGCCTCCGCGCCGCTGCTGCCCTTCACCGCAGCCGTCAGCACTGGCGCCGCCGCTGCCCATCCGATCGAGTCAAGGCGGCCTTCAGCTCCTGGTGTCGCCAACCTCGCAGCTGCGCCGCCACCGCCCGTCAATGCGGCTGTCAGCTCCTGGCGTCGCCGTCCTCGCAGCAGCGCCGTGGCCGCCTCCGTCCAGGCACCACCTGCTCGCGGGCGCGCTGCAGCCACTTCGCCGCTGCCCGTCATGGCGGCGGTTAGCATCCGGTGGGGCGCATGCGCAGGTGCGCTGCGGTCGCTTCCGTCAACGCGCTGCCTGCTCGCTCTCGCTCGGCAGTTGCGCCGCCGCTGCCGGTCATGGCGTCCGTCCGCATGTCATCGCGGCCGGCAACACTTGGCGGCACCGCTCCCGCAGCGGCGCCGCGGCCGCCTCCATCCACGCGATGCCTGCTTGTGCGCGCTCAGCAGCCGTGTCGCCACTGCCCGTCACGGCGTCCGTCAGCTATTAGCGTCGCCACCCTCGCAGCGGCGCCGCTTCCGCCACCGTCCAAGTGGCGGCTGCTCGCGCGCGCTCAGCTGCCCGTCATGGCGGCGGTTAGCACCTGCTGTGGTGTACGCGCCGGTGCGCTGCGGCGGCTTCCGTCCACGCGCCACCTGCTCGCGCGCGCTCAGCAGCCGCGTCGCCGCTGCTCGTCAGGGCGTCGGTCAGAACCTGACGCAGCGCCCGCCGGTGTGCCGCGTCCGCTTCCGTCAACTCGCCGCATGCTCACGCGCGCTCGGCAGCTGTGTCGCCGCTGCCCATCTCCGGGGCTGTCACCTCCCGGCATTGCCGCCCTCGCCGCAACGCCAGGGCCGCGCCCGTCCACGTGGTGCCGGCTCACACGTGCTCAGCAGCAGCGCCACCCTGCACGCCATCGCAGCCGCCAGCACATGGGCGTCGCCGCGCCTGCAACGGGCTGCCTGCGCACGTGTGCTCAGCAGTCGCGTCGCCGCTGCACGTCATTGCAGCCATCAGCACCTGGCGCCGCCGCCTCTGCAGCGGCACCGCGGCCGCTCCCTTCAACGTGCCGTCCGCGCGCGTGCTCAGCAGCAGCGCCGCCCTGCACGCCATCGCGGCCGCCAGCACTTGGCGTCGCCTATCCGCAGCGGCGCCCGCGGTCGCTCCTGTCAATGCGCCTGCTCGCTCGCGCTCAGCAGTTGCGCCGCTGCGGACCGTCATGGCGTTTGCCTGCACGTCATCGCGGCCGCCAACACCCTGGGTATCGCCGCCCCCGCAGCGGCCGCGTTGCCGATGCCCATCATGGCAGCGGCCAACACCTGGCGTAACGCTGCCGCAGCCGCGTCGCCGGCGCCTGTGGACGTGGTCGTTAGCTCCTGGCGTCGTCACCCTCGCAGTGGCGCCGCTTCCGCCTCAGTACAAGCGGCAGCTGCTCGTGCGCGCTTCGCAGCCGGGTTGCCGCTGCCCGTCATGGCGGCGGTCAGCACCTGCTGTGGTGTACGCGCCGGTGCGGTGCGGCGGCTTCCGTCCACGCGCCGCCTGCTCGCGCGCGCTCAGCAGCCGCGTCGCCGCTGCCCGCTGCCGCGGCTCGTCAGGGCGTCGGTCAGAACCTGGTACGGCGCCCGCAGGTGTGCCGCGTCCGCTTCCGTCAACTTGCTTCCGTCAACTCGCGGCCTGCTCACGCGCGCCAGGCAGTCGTGTCGCCGCTGCCCATCTCCGTGGCTGTCACCTCCCGGCATCGCCGCCCTCGCAGCAGCGCCACGGCCGCCTCCGTGCACGTGGTGCCTGCTCACGCGTGCTCAGCAGCCGCGTCGCCGCCGCACGCCATTGCGGCCGTCAGCACATGGCGTCGCCGCCCTTGCAGCGGCACCGCAACCGCCTCCTTCGACGTGCCGTCAGCACGCATGCTCAGCAGCAGCGCTGCCCTGCACGCTATCGCGGCCACCAGCACATGGTGTCGCCGCGCCGGCCAGTGCAGCGGGCTGCCTGCTCACGCGTGCTCAGCAGTCGCGGCGCCGCTGCACGTCATTCAATGTGCGGCCATCAGCACCTGGCGCCGCCGCCTTTGCAGCGGCACCGCGGCCGCTCCCTTTAACGTGCCGTCCGCGCGCGTGCTCAGCAGCAGCGCCGCCCTGCACGTCATCGCGGCCGTCAGCACTTGGCGGCGCCGACCCACAGCGGCGCCCGCGGTCGCTTCGTTGAGTACGCCTGCTCGCGCGCGCTCAACAGTTGCGCCGCCCCGCCGGCCCATCATGGCGTCCGTTTGCACGTCATCGCGTCCGCCAACACACTGGGTGTCGTCGCCCCCCGCAGCGGCCGCATTGCCGATGCACGTCATGGCAGCGGCCAGCACCTGGCGTGGCGCTGCCGCAGCCGCGTCGCCTGCGCCCGTCAACGCGGTCGTCAGCTCCTGGGGTCGTGGCCCTCGCAGTGGCGCCGCTTCCGCCTCAGTCAAGCGGCAGCTGCTCGTGCGCGCTCAGCAGCCGGGTTGCCGCTTCCCGTCATGGCGGTGGTCAGCACCTGCTGTGATGTATGCGCCGGTGCGCTGTGGCGGCTTCCGTCCACGCGCCGCCTGCTCGCGCGCGCTCAGCAGCCGCGTCGCTGCTGCCCGCCGCCGCGGCTCGTCAGGGCGTCGGACAGAACCTGGTATGACGCCCGCAGGTGGGCCGCGTCCGTTTCCGTCAACTCGCCGCCTGCTCACGCGCGCTCGGCAGCCGTGTCGCCGCTGCCTATCTCCGTGGCTGTCGACTCCTGGCATCGCCGCCCTCTCAGTTGCGCCTTGGCCGTCAGCGCCCGGCCCACGCACGTGCTCAGCAGTGCCGCTCCACGTCACTGCCACCGCCAGCAACTGGTGTCACCACCTTCGCAGTGGGCGGTACATGTGCCGGGCATCTGCTGGCAGGTGCTGCACAACACGCAAGTTGGCTGGGCAACGGTCCCGCCCGCCCAACCCGTGCTGCTGCGCTTTCGGCTGCGGGTACTCGCGCCGGGGGGGGAGTATCGCAGCAGCAGGCGTCACCACCGTCACCAGCTACTCGGCAGGAGGTGGCAGACACACCAGTCCCGGCGGTGTGGACAGCGCGGCAACCAGAGACTCCCGCCGGCACCCCTGCTACTTCAACTGTGCCATAAACCGACTACAACTTCCCGCTTTTCCCGTTCCACCTTGAGCAGCGCGGTGCAACAGACAGGCCTCTGAGAGTGGGGCTACGAGGACTCTCTGGCTGCCACACCTGCGACTTCGATCGCTTCTCCTACTTCACCTGCTGCAACAGACAGGCCGTTGAGAGTGGGGCTACGAGGACTCTCCAGCCGCCACACCTGCGACATCGATTGGTTCTCCTACTTCACCTGCTGCAACAGACAGGCCGTCGAGAGTGGGGCTACGAGGACTCTCCGGCTGCCACACCTGCGACACCGATTGTTTCTCCTACTTCACCTGCTCCTCTCAGGCATGCCGTGGAGAGCGGGGCTACGAGAGACGGCTGCCACTCGAGTACTCCAACTTCTCCTTAAACCCAACTTCGACGTCCGCACCACTGCCACTGCACATCACCGCCAACGACGCCTCTGCGAACACCTGGCGTCGCCGCCCTCGCAGGTGCGCCGCGGCCGCTACCTTAAAAGCACGCCTTCCACGCGCGTGCCACAGTGCTCAGCAGCCGTGCCGCCGCTGCCCGTTCCCGTGCACGTGGGCACCTGGCGTCGCTGCCCTTGCAGCTGCACCGCGGCCGCTGCCTTCAACGCGCTGTTCGCGCGGGGGCTCAGCAGCAGTGCCACTCTGCATGTCTTCGGGTCCGCCAGCACTAGACGTCGCCGCCCTCGCAGCAGGCGCCGCTGCCGCTGCCGTCAAATGCGGTGTCCACGCGCGTGCTCAGCAGCCGCGTCGCCACTGCACGTCATTGCGGAGCCCTGTCAGCACCTGGCGTCGCCGCCCTTGCAGTGGCACCGCGGCCGCTTCCCTCAACGTGCCGCGCGTGCTCAGCAGCGGCGCTCGCGGCCGCCTCCATCAACGTGGTCTCCACGCGCGTGCTCAGCCGCCATGTCGCCGCTGCACGCCATTGCGGCCACAGCACTGGCGTCGCCGCCCTCGCAGCAGGCGCCGCGGCCGCTGCCGTCGAAAGCGGCGTCCACGTGCATGCTCAGCAGCCGCGTCGCCGCTGCATGTCATTGCGGTCGACAGCACCAGGCGTCGCCGCCCTTGCAGTGGCACCGCGGCCGCTTCCCTCAACGTGCCGTCCTCGCGCGTGCTCAGCAGCGGCGCTTGCGGCCGCTTCCGTCAATGCGCTGCCGGCGTGCGTGCTCAGCAGCCGCGCCGCCGCTGCACGTCATTGCGGCCGTCCGCACCTGACATCGCCGCCCTTGCAGCGGCACCGCGGCCGCTTCCCTCAACGTGCTGTGCGCGCGCGTGCTCAGCAGCGGCGCCCGCGGCCGCCTCCATCAACGCGGTCTCCACTAGGGGCTCAGCCGCCATGTCGCCGCTGCACGCCATCGCGGCCACCGCACTGGCGTCACCGCCCACGCAGCAGGCGCCGCGGCCGCTGCCATCGAATGCGGTGCTCGCGCCCGTGCTCAACATGTGCATCACCGCTGCCCGTCATCGCGGCCACCAACACCTGGCGCCGCCGCCTTCGGAGCTGCGCCGTGGCCGCTCCCCTCAACGGGCTCTCTACGGGTATGCTCAGCAGAGGCGTTACCGCTGCAGGTTGTCACCACTGCCAGCACCTGCTGTCGCCGCAGCCCGTCATCGTGGTGCACCAGGTACCGTGTGTCCGCCCCGGATCCTTCAGCATCTTCTACCTCGTGGCATGAGGAGCCGGCGAGGGTGGGGCCACCAGGACCCTCAGGCGGCCACTTCAGCTACATTCGCCGTCAACTTCACTCGGCTACCATCGCACTCAACTTCACCTACAGCGCCCTTCAACTTCACTCGGCTACCACCGCACTCAACTTCAACTACGCCAGCCTTCAACTTCACTCGGCTACCACCGCACTTAACTTCAGCTATGGCATGCCATCCGCTGCCACCGTAGAGAGTGAGGCTACGAGGACTCTCCGGTGCGCGTGCGCCATGCCCTCCGGCGCACGCCCCGCTCGCCACCGCTGCTGCACGCTGCTCGCCGCCGCCACCGCTCGCTGTTACGCTGCTTCCGCTACTAGCACCGTAGAGAGTGTGGCTGCAAGGACTCTCCGGTGCGCGTGTGCCATGCTAGTGTGGCTCCGAGGACTCTCCGGTGCGCGAGCGCCATGCTCCCCGGCGCATGCCCTGCTCGCCGTCACCGCCGCTCGTTGCTACGCCGCTTCCCGCTAGCACCGTCGGGAGTGAGGCTATGAGGACTCTCCGGTGCACGCGCGCCAGGCTCCTCGGCGCACGCCCTGCTCGCCGCCGCCATCGCTCGCTGTTACGCCGCTTCCGCTAGCACCGTAGAGAGTGTGGCTCCGAGGACTCTCCGGTGCGCGTGCGCCATGCTCCCCGGCGCATGCCCGGCTCGCCGTCACCGCCGCTCGTTGCTACGCCGCTTCCCGCTAGCACCGTCGGGAGTGAGGCTATGAGGAATCTCCGGTGCACGCGCGCCAGGCTCCCCGGCGCACGCCCTGCTCGCCGCCGCCATCGCTCGCTGTTACGCCGCCTCCGCTAGTACCGTTGAGAGTGAGGCTACGAGGACTCTCCGGTGCGCGCGCGCCATGCTCTCTGGTGTGTGCCCTGCTCACTGCCGTTGCTGCGGCGCCGGCACCACCATCGCCGTTACGCCAACTTGTCACCAACGCCGTTGAGGGCGAGGCCACGAGGACTCTCCGGCGTACGCTCATATCACCGCGCACCGCCACACGCGGCACCCGGCACGTCATTTCCATGATCGCCATCGTCAAGAGCAGGGCTACGAGGGCTGTCCGGTGCGTTCTCAATAACGACCATCCATATCTGTTCACCTAAAAATTCTACCCGCGGCACAGGGGCAGCCGGCAACATACGTTGTCGGTGGTACCGCGGGTGACAGAGACAAGAGGCTCCGCCGAATTCTACCCGCGGTGCAGGGAGCAGTCGGTAGCGCATGCTACCGGTGGCACCGAGGGTGACAGAGACAAGAGGCTCCAACAATTCTACCCGCGGTGCATGAGCAGCCGGCAGCGCCTGCTGCTGGTGACCACACACGCACTGAATTTCAACACCAACTCACCAGCGCAAGTGACCAGCCGTACAGATCCAGCGCGGGCCGTGTCGCCGCGACTTCGTTGGTGTCCATCGCGGTGCCAAGGGCGCTGTCATTGCCGCCACCGTCACAGTCGCAGCTGTTGCTGCCGCTGTCACTGCGGCTGCTGACACAGCAGCGGCCAGCACGAGCGGCGGTGTTCTGCCACCGCCAAAGTTCGCGCGGCGTAGGTAGTGGTGCCGCAGGTGGCGTGTACAGGTCTTCCAAACCGCGTCCACCTGGCAAAAGCATGACGCAGGGGCTGCGGGGGGCATGGCAATGGGGGTCAACGCTCCATGCCAGTGCCGCCATTGGCGTGTGCGCGGCTGGCTGTGCGTGCGTGCCAGGCGGTTTGCTGCCAAGCGGCAACTGGCTGCACAGCCGTCATCGCAATGCAGGGCGGGATTGGGCGCGGCCGGCGGCGGTGTACAGGTGCTCGCCCCCCCCCCCCCACATACATGCAGCACCACCGCTGTCAGCATCATGATGTACTGGTGCTGAAGGCATGCCGCAGCGGCTGCGGCAGCTCAGTTGAAGTGGCGGCTGTGGAAGGTGCACTGAACTCCGCTGTCCAAATGACCAGCTGCTACGCACCCACATACAAGCACACCATCCACCCTTGCACCTCGCTCTAGAACCCATCATGATGGTACACAATGCTGGCGCCGCTGTGTGTCAGTCAGTAGCAATGCTTTGACAAACAAAGTAGCGGAATTGTGCAAGAATTGCCTTACACACGACTGTGGCAGCAGCTGACCCTGCCAGCGTCACGCGCGCACTGTAATACATGCATAGCATTTCGAGGTACACGTCTTATACTTCAAGTCGCATACTGCTGAAGTGTGCTTATATTACATGTGTATACTTTCAAGTACATGTCATCATGACATGTTCACACATGTATATTTAATAACTCCTAAGTGTATGTCTACATGTACTGTACATGGTACATATGGTATGGTACCAATAGGGCGTCAGCCATGCGCGTGAGCGGGTTGGGCAGCATTTTCCCACACCGTGTGCACGTAGCAGCGTTACCCGGTGGGGAGCAGCGGTGCCGCTGAGTATATTTGATATGGTACCTATGGTACCATTGATGTACTTGTGTAGTCTTATTTATTTGCACTTGTGGGCGTGCAAGAGCTCATGTCATGTATGCCAGCACGCCCACTGGTGGCCATGGCAAATGCATGGCAGGGTATGTATACATATGAACTTTTGCAGTATGACACTCAAAAGTGTGCCATATACAGTAGATGAGCCTCACCTGTAGCAGCTGCTGGAAGCCCCTCGTCCAGCGCCGCGCGCACGTGTGGTGACTGCCGCAGCAGCGCCTGCGACTGCCATGCCGCATCCACAGACGCTTGAAGCATAGAGCTGCACACAGCGGTGTGTTGGTAGGACACACCGGACGCGGCAGAACCAAGGGCGTGGATATTGAGCGGCAGCAGTGGGGGCAGGGGCAGCACGGGCGATGGCAAAGTGCGGGCGGATAGTATAAAGTATAACACAATCAGCAAAGACAACATAAACCATAATGCGTGCCTCTCACGAACCGTTTGGTAATGAATAGCACCTGGTCACACAACACACATGATGAACAAAATGACCACCCACGATGCTCAGCCCCCCCCCTCCCGTCGCCCCCCCCCGCCACATATGGCACCACCACCGCCGCCGGCACTTCCGCTATTCGTAACAGCAGCGCCCCCCCGCGCGCAGCCACCGCCGCCGCCACCCGCCGCGCAACTCAAAATGAAAATGATCACTCACAATAATCACCTGCTGGCGCCCTGCGCCGGTGCCACCCCCTCCACAAATGGGTCCCAGCGCCGCCCACATTCGGAATGGCAACGCCACGCCCCCCACCGTACTGACCATTGTAACATACTTCGAAGAACTTGAGGTACCATGTATGGTACAAGTACTTTATGTGTACATATGTGTGTATACTACTAGCAGGCCGTGCGTGTGTCATTACTGCATGGCGGCTAGCTTGTCCTGGGCTCTTGCACGCCCGCAAGTGCAGATGAAGCTAACTATTGTTACTAGTGGAAGTATACATCTCTCGAAATATGCTTGCGTGTGCACACATCTACACAACCGTGGTACCGTAAGAGTTTGGTACCAGCAGGTGCAGACGCCCGCATGCACTCAGCCAACATGCCGAATCAAGGCGTTTAACCCGCAGCACCCACCTCCCCCCCCCCCCTTGCCGCCCTGTTCACACACACCGCACGGCCACCGCCGCCAGCGCCTCCCACATCCAGAACGGCAGCGCCCCCCCGTGCACCAGTGCTGCCGCCACACAGCACCCTGCATCTATACATCAATGTACACACATATATACATGTATACATCAGATGTATTAAAAAGCAGGGAACAGCACCTGTAATACAAACACACGTGCATACACGTGCATGCACACAAATGCGCACCACATCAGAAAATCACCCCACAGTGCTCACCTGCCCCCCCCCCCTCGCCGCCCCCTCCACACACAGCACCACCACCGCTGCTACCACCTACCACATCCAGAACGGCAGCGCCCCCGCGTGCACCGTCGCCGCAGCACCCCACACCTATACCCCGGTACTTCAAATACACACTGCATGTGTACTAGTACAGTACATGTATACCTTTCAATGTATGCACATCCAAGTATACTACCGGTACATGTTATTCGTACTTCAAAAGTACCGTAGCCGACGTTGATGACGCCCCCCCCCCGATCACTTTTTGAAGGCAATGCGTGCGCTATTTTAGGGGGGGGGGGGGGCTTATTCGGCGTACCCCCACGCACAGGGTGCGTCAGATGCGTCCGTGGCGACGGGCGACGGTGATTAAGCCGGGGGTACACCTGAATGCACGCAGACGCATACCACATCAGAGAACCACCCCCAACTGTGCTCACCTGCCCCCCCCCCCCCTCGCCGCCCCGTCCACACACGGCACCACCACCGCCGCCAGCGCCTCCCACATCCGGAACGGCAGCAACCCCCCGTGCACCGCCGCCGCCCCCCGCGCCGCCTTCTTACTCTGTGCCGCCGCCACCAGAGCCGTTGCACTCCGTTGGGCACACACGTCTCTGAGGCGCCGCGCAAAGCCATCAAGGGAAAGGGGCAGAGAGGCTAGCACGGCATGGCAGTTGGGTGGGGGGAGGGGGGGGGCGTCACCACGAGCACCGCCACTATGATCACCATGACCACCACCTCCCGCCGAGCGCTGCTGCAGAGGGGAAAACACGGCCCTGAAGCCCTCTGGGGGCTTGTGGTTGAACAGTGCACTCCACTGCATGGCGCGCGTGGTGTCAGCCGGGGGGGGGAGGGGGGGGGGGGGTCATCATGCCGCAGCCTGTAAAGTGCAGCGCAGCAGCAGGGGCGGCACGTCAAACGTGGGCGGCGCACACCGGTGGTGGTCTCTTAGCTCCTATCATCTGTTTGTTTTGTGCCGTTACGCGCCTCCTCCGCCCCCTCCCTCCTCAGCTTGAACTGGAGTGCAATTGCAGATGGGGCTGCAAGACAACTTAAACGCTCTCAACTTGGACTCTGCTCAACTTCCATTCCTCTTCACTGCCGCAGGCCGCAGCCATGGTGCGGCAGCAGGCGCGGGCGGGAAAAGACCTGGGTGCTGCGAGCTTGTAGCGGTATGGTACGTGGGCTTGCTGCAGCAATTTCTAAAAAGGAAACGTCCCATGGCAGGAGTGACGTTCCATGAAAGCCTGGGGTGCCACTCAGCACCAGCTTGCACGTGCTGTCACGCCACATGGCGGCAGCAGTTACATCACAGTTACAAGTACCGGTACCGCCTAAGTGGCAGTCACATGCCGCCTTTTCCCACATTGTCGGCCGGGTAAAAAAATGTGTGGGCACTTCCGAAGGAAACCACCTCAAACAGTGTGCTACGGTACCTGTTGTAGTGGACATTAGATTGTATTACTGTGCAGAAGTATGCCCCCACACTGTCTGGTCCCGTTATAAAGTATTTTTACCCTACTGAGGGACCCGTGACAGTGTGCTTTAAAAGTACTTTCTGGCAGCGATATCCTTGGCATTTGGTTGATGTGCGGGGGGGGTGGCCGTTCAGTGCAGCGGTCCATGTTGCGCAGTCGCAGCTCAGCAGCAAGACGGGCGGTCTACGTCACCAGCCTTTATTTTTCCATCTCCCCCTCTCCTCTAGCCCCAGTCCTAGGATAATTGGGGATTTTATGTTGGGGGGGGAAGCCCAAAATCCCACCGGTGGCGCCAGCAAGCGCTGGGTTCCTCAATGCCGTGGCCCGCAGTGATTGCAGTGTTATATCCGCTAGACCTGCAGTGACAGCCACCATGTGCCGCAGCAGCACCATGTTCATGTACCGGTACATGTATACATATATGAGCGCTCGTGGGAGGGATTTGTGGCGGCTGGCAAGCCCTTTGTGATGCAGGAGGCGCAGCTGCGCCAGGCGCGGCTGCCCGCGCGGGAGGGTGG